>VYZW01019247.1:366844-485911 GCA_013401315.1 Balaeniceps rex | reverse complement strand
TCGGCGGCGCGGTGCTGCCGGCCGCAGGTGCACCTGGCCCGGGCGGGGGCCGGGGCCGCCTCCGCCCCCGCGGCGGCTGCAGTTCTGCCCTGCCGCCGCACCTTGCGCCGGCCGGCCAACCCACCCCTCGGCCGGGGCTCGGTAGTAAATAACAAGTTGAGCAAAGCCCTGGCAGCTTTTTATAGGCTGGGGGAGGCCCACTCTACCCCAGCAGGTAAAGACGTAAAAGTTTCCCATGCCCTTACGTCACCCTGGGCTTTTTTTTTTTTTTTTAATCTTTTTTTTTTTCCCCTCCCCCTTCTCTTTCTCTCCCCTTTTGAACAGGCAAATCTTATTCCTGCCGTTGTTCAGGAGCACTCTCCACGCCTTGGGGCTGTGCTGGGGAGAAGGCAGTGCCGGAGTAGGAGGTGTTGATGGAGAAACTCATGCTGTAATTGCTCTGGCTACTGTACCTCGAGGTGCAGTTTGGCCCCGTTGGTGAAACAAATGAGCGTTGGATTCTCCTGCTTTGTTTTGATTATTTTTTGTTTGTTTTTTCTATGCCTGTATGAGTTGGCTTTTGGGCCTAGTTGTTTGGATTTTGTGTTGGGTTCCTGTTTAGTATCTTTCTCTCTTGCTAGGCGATTGATACACAAAGTTTTAAGAGCTTGCAGGAGCTGTCAAGCTTGCTGATGTGTCTTCCTACACATCCACGACACCTTGGCCCCTATGCAGAAAGTGGTTTTGACCCATGTGAAATGCAAGGTCTCACATGGAAGTCTTTAAGTTTTTGGAAACACTCTAGATTTGAGAATTTCTTTGCTTCCTTGGACTCATTTACCTGCAGAGTTTGTGCTTATACCTTCCAGGAATGATTTTTGGGGCAAGATTTGAGAGAGAGCGGGGAGTCCCTGGATATCTGGGAGCTGGCTGATACAGCAGGTGCTAGCTCACCAAGTAATTACAGATACAGGATATTAGGAAGGCAGGGGAACGCTTGGAGCCAGAAAATGGGACACAGCATTTCATCAGTACATTACCAACCATGTTCATAAGATGTTGGTCACTGTCCTGTGCGTAGCCCAGCTTGCTGCGCAGCAGCACAGCTTGGGGTTCTGAGGGACTTTCTGATTATCTCCACCCTTGCTGCAGCAGGACTGTCCCAGGCAAAGCTAAATAATACTCTGGAATATGGGATTTCCCTCAGGAAATACTTCCATTTGAGTATAAAGAATTACTGTTGAAAACTTCTCTCTGCCTGTTGGCCTACTCTGTCTCCCCCTGCCCACCCCATGACCTTTCCTCCTATCACTCCTAAATTTATTAGCTCTGTTATTCCCCTCTTTCAGTTGTTTAGCCTTTGTTGGAGGGGTTTTCCCTATGGGATGGGCTGTCAGCGGGTGACGGTGTGGGTGGTGGCCATAGGGTCACCTGGCAGCGAGCTCCAGCCTTCAGTGTCTAATCCTGCCTGCAGCTCCACTGAGATGCTGGTGCTGCTAATGGGGCCTTCAGCCCTGCCACCCTCTAATTGTTGAGTTTCATATATAGTTTTCTTTTAATTGTTTTCTTCAGTTTCCCCCCCCCCGAGTCAGCTTGTGTTGGCTGTTGTTGGGAAAAGCTACCAAATTGGGGGAACCTTGTCCAGGATGGTGGCAGCGTGAAGTCCTTATCAGTTATGGTGCTGGGGTCTCTCCTGCCGTCAGATGTCTTCTGGTCCTTGTAGGCTCTTCTCCCAGCCCTGTGGTTGGAGAGCCTGTTTGGAGCACATGGGTTGCTGAAGGTCACCGTAGGCTTTTTGGGGGTCTCTTGGCTGGAGGGAGGTGCCTGGTAGTGGGTAGGTGGTGTGTGATGAATCTGTTGGACTGTGAAAATGCTCTCCTTGTGCACAGGGAGGGCACTTGTGTGATTTCTAATGCCCTCTTCCCAAAAGTCAGTCCCAGAGCATGTGCATTGTGTGGAGGCCCTGGGCATGTTGGCCGTGGACATGTCCTGTGTTGCCAGCGGTCCTGCCATCCAGAAGTTCCAGTCAGGGATATGTGGCCCTTGTACGCTGCCTGGGTAAACTCCTGGGTGGAAGTGGAGAATGTGTCCAGGAAAATGAAGCTAAAACTGTGTCTCGTTGAAGCTTCTGTAGGTACAGCCCCAAACTACAGTGCATTGCTGTTGTGCAGTCTCCATGGTGCATGGTGCCCGGGTCGATGAGGATTACAGCTTTTGTCGTTGTGCAGTTGTCTCTGTCGTGCAAGTCCCGATTGCCCGGTGTGGTTGGTACCAGCTGCCGCCCCATAAGCTGGATGGGCAGAGAAGCTCTGATTCCTGTTTCACCGAGGTGAGATTTTCACTTCGGAGCATGTTTGGAGATCAGCCCAGGTGTTGGGGCAGGATACTGGAGAGCATGCCTGGCTCCAGCTCTGTGGGTCCTGCCCTCTTCTGTTAGTCGCCATTTGGATGAGCAGTCACCCAGCTTGAGGGGGTAAAAGTGTTGAATGATTTTGTCCGTGATGTGCTCTAGTGAAATACGGGCAAAACAGCAAAAACCTGCCTCTAGGCTGGTGGGCCAGGGGTGGATTTCAGATCCCGTATCCGGCAGTCATGGTTAGGGTACAGAAAATTCCAGGTTCCTGTGCAGTTTAGCTGCCTTGTCTCATGGAAACTTGCAGAGCACATCGGGTCTCAAAGTTGTATTGCTCTGAATATCGTCTTCAGCTGTGCTGTGTTAGTGAGAGGTAACTCTCTGTCTTACCAGAATCAGGAACCGGTGCAGTGTAATTCAAGCTTTCAGATAATGAAAGTGCAGATGCAGATTTGTATCCCTTGCCAAAGCACTCATTTCTCTAGGATGTTCAGGGGTGAAGCTCCAGAGCTGGACTAGTGAGTTTTGCAAGGCACCTAATAGTGTCAGCTACAGTCTCAGTGGAGCTGGAGTGCTTTTAAATATATAATATGATCATCAGTATGTGCTTCTAATTATAACTCATAGTACGAATTATGGTGCGGGGGTTCACAGTCAGAGTGGAGACACCACTCACTGAATTTCGAAGCCTGTCGCCTTGTTTGTTAAAATAGCTGCTTGTGTTTGTCTGTATAATGCCTGACTATAAAACTTAAGTGACGCCCTTCTGTTCAGTGAAGCCTGGTGTGTGCAGTTTTGGAGAGGGATAGTAAAAATGGTGGGGACCTGGGAAACCCGAGGGAGTTTGACTGGTAGTTTGGGATCGCTCCTGTATAAAGGACACGTTAGAAAGGTGTCACAGAAACAGTACTGTGGAAAAGGGGTCTCTGTACCAATGCAAGCCAAGGTGAAAGTGGCTGATTCAAAATGAACAAAATTAAGTGCTTTTTCCGTGTAACTAAATGGTGGCATTTATCATGCAGAACATTGCTGAAGACAAGAATTTAGCCCTAAAGTCTGGAAGGGAGATGGGATGGTTGTATGAATGTCAGGTGCATTCAGAGTTATACCAGCTAATGGTGGTGCCTCCTATATTGTAAACATCTAACTGGAAAGAAGAGACTGTTTTGTGCAGGTTTCTCTGAAACATCTCTTGCTGACCGTAGCTGGAGAAAAGCAGTAGCTTGGGTGGATGACAAATTGTTTGTAAGAAGACAGTTTCCATGCATCTGTGGAAACACATACCCTCAGGGTGCCACAGTGGTTTCTCTATTCCTTTGCCCATCATGGTTGTGTGAACAATGCATCCTTGGTGGCATTTTGTTCCTTGTCAAGTGTCTGAAAGCCTGACCCACACAGGTCTGCCTTTCTCCTGATGAACTCTTCCGGCCCTGACGTGGCTCTGGGCAGCACCCACACCCTCTGCTCTGGCTGGCCCTGGACCACAATGGGTTTCGCCTCCGGCTGGTTGTCCGTGCTCTTCCCGGTGCAGTCTGTGGCAGCCCTGGTAATCCCTTCAGGTGGAGGGAGGTCCCTGTGGATGCATGGGAGGTTTTAAAGATGGCATTGGGATGACGAAGAAATATTCATTTCCTTTAGGTACATCTGTGCTTTTTAGGTACGTTATTTTTTTGATGGAGAGAAGCCTTCAGGGAAGCAAGGTGAATACCAAGTCTATGTGACCTGCCAGAAGTCTGGGATTCAGCATCTGTGTTTGCTATGTGCATGCGTGAGCAAAACAGCGATGCTCTTGCCAGCTTTCGGTCCTCCACAGCCTGCTTTCTTACCCCGGTAGCTTCATCATCTCCCTTTGCTCTCGCTCTCGTAGCAGCGTAATTCTGCTAAAAGCTAGAGAGCTTACTGGAACTGCAGCCACGCTTCAAAAGCGGGCAGGAGTGGAGGAGACGGAAACCGTAGCTTATCTAAGGATGTGGGTTATCTGAGGGACAGATTTGCAAGGAACAATACCTTTAAAGAGTGTGGGTTATAGAAAATACAGGACTTGAAATAACTTTATGAACAACGGTTCCAGAGGAGGGATGGGAGGGAAGGTGTTGCGATTGGCTTTCACGTGTGCATTGGGATGCTGGAGGAGAGCATCGGTAAAGTCTGAAGAGCTCTGTGTTTTCCTCTTTTTAATTTAGGGAGCTTTTTGTTTTGTAAAATAGAAACAAACAGAGAAAAGAAAACAACAAATCAAACCGAAAACCACAGACCAGAAAAACCCCACAAAGTTTAAAAGCTTTTTGAAAGCTTGTGCCTGCCCAAGAAGCAGGGGTTAGCGGGGTGCAGAGCCCGGCTCTTTCCGTTCCTCCTGCTTCTGGGCACGGCACGGCAGGTAGGGCTCGTGATGTTTCCAATCCAGAGTGAAAAATAAACTCGCTACCCACACTTAATCGTTGTGATTAAGGTTACCGGTAGAGACACCTCGGTGGAGATTCTGCTTTCATCTCAAAGAGCTGGTTTCAATCACGTTCTGAGCAAGCGCAAGACCTGGCATAAAAATGATCATTTTTAAGTCACTGTCAGCAAGTCTCTGTCATTTTAGGCTGTCATTATCTGTTGTTGGGATCTGTGGGTAACAGTGACACACATGTGAGTCACTCAGAAGCACTCCCAAACTATCGCAATATGCTCAGGAGAGGAACGCAAACATCGGTGGAATTGTGGGCTGCTGGTAACCTTTTCTTAGAAAAAGATACAAGCTTTTGAGCGTTGCAGGCTGTTAGTGAGGATGTTTTCTGTTGGCCTTGATGCCATAAGGGAACCTCGCAACAGTGATTCCTCAGTAACCCCATAAATTGCTTTGTTTGGATTGGGGGGGTTAGGGATGCTTGAGGGTCTCTGATTTTTGCCAGCTTTGTTTCTGTGTGAGAGCTCCTGTCAGCCCTCTCTGGGGTTTCCAGATCTGGCTGGGAGGGATCCCATTTTGCGCCTAAGTGGGCTTATGCACTTGAGCATCCTCTGAGTAGGTGCCATTCAGCACTTGGCTGCCTTCCTCCCCCTGCTACCGCTGCCCAGCAATGCTTCAAGGCAGGCAAACTTCCGCCAAGTCTTGGATGATTGTGCCGCCAGTGGAATAGTTAGTTGAGATTTAATATGGCCATTATCTTTAGGTAATAAAGTATCAACTAACTTGCCATAACTATTTTGTTTAATGTCTATTAAAAGCCCCACACACTTCATTCACTGGGTGAAATTTAATAGAAGTTCATCTAAGCATTTATTGCTTATTTAATTTAAAAATAAGTTGATCTCCACAGTTGGTAGCAGGCACTGAGGATTTAATTAACATTCAGTAAACTACCCTGTTAGCTCTGAATTACACAGTCAGGTCTTGTTTATGCATCAATTTGTAACTGCCCCCCCTCCCCTTTTTTAAGCCAGTGGATCTCATTGTGGGGAGCTGCAGTTGTCTCCTCTTCTCCCTCTGCTCCTGATCTCTCCTCCAGCTGGAGAGCCTCTGCCAGGGCTGCGCAGCTGGGGGCTGTAATGCTGCTGAGGAGCCGGGACCCAGCTGCTTTACTGTGGAACCAGCCCGGCCAGCTGGGCGAAGGCAGGCAGGGTGGAAGAGGCTGACGGATTGTGCCGCAGACCTTGAAGAAGGGGCTGTGGAGCCCAGTGGGGTGGGTAGGGATGCACTGCACGATGGGGTAAAAGTGGTCCAGTTCCAAGCCTTAGTTAAGCATAACAGAGCAAATGTAAAATATCTCCTCTAGGGCTTTTTCAGGAATGTGGCTGGCTGCGTGAAACTCAGGTTAGTGGGGGGCTTGTTTTGGTTTTGTTTGTTTGTTTGGGGTTTTTTTGGGTTTTTTGGAAGAGAAACTTGGGGTGCTTCACAGGTGACTTGCAGGCAGTCCTGCTGCAGTTGCGGTGTTCATTGTACCCCAGACTGCGGTGGTTTATATCTCAGTAACGTGCATGTGCATCTTCGATGTGCCGCATGCACGTACCCTGAGGAGCTCTCTCTGTTTCAGCAGTTTATTACCTCACCTTAACAGACTTGAATTACTCCACTTAATGAGGCAAGCGTGAATGAAAGCGAGGAGTCTCCCAGCCAGCGTACGGCACGAAGCGACTGGGTTGGGAGGGTGATTGGATTAGCAGCTGATAAGTGGTTGTAACTCCAGCTGCTGCATCTCCCCTGCCTCACTCTCCCGGGTGTCAGCGATGTTCCTGCTTCAGCTCAGCCCCGAAGGAGATCAGCTGGCTTGAATTTAATGCACCTCATCACTTGAGGTGGAGACTTGATTTGCTTTTCATGAGTTTGGGCAAATCTTGAGAGATACCTCAAGCCGTTACTGTGGCCAAGACAAGCTTTTAATCTGGATTTCCCAAGAGAAAAAGATAGTGACTGCGGCAGCCATGTGGCAGTCCTGGAGTTAATTACAAGCAATGCACTTGGTTAAAAAAATGGTGTTAAAGTTACAAAGTCCAAAAGTTACAAAATGCCAGAATGAAGGTTGTTGATGAAACCTTAATTTGGCCTCCCCTGCAAGCAGGCATAATGATATAGTCACTTAATTGCCAGAGCACCTACTCTTTGTGCCCAGAGTGGAAGGTGATACTTAATGAGCAGCTATTCATTTTCTTTTCTTTTTGTGCAGTGTGTGGCCCCAAGCCTTATTTACTACATACTATTCAAAATCGGGACTGAATGCAGAATTATTAATTTCCTTTTGTGCTGTTCTGGAGTGCTCTTTGGTCTTTGACTGCAGCGCTCTGCAAGTTGAGGGGACTGTTTTTGCAGTGCCTTCCTGAGGTGAAGGAGAATGATTCTTGCCATTTTACTGATGGGCACTGAGGCTTGTAGTGTAGCGAGGCTGAGAGTCTCGCATCATCCCTGACACTGAAATCCAGGAGAAAAAAGCCAGTTAGACTAGGGCTGTTCTCTTTGGTTTGCCGTCATAACTGATAATCAAACAGAGAAATGGTTGAGAAGAATTGTTTGTAATTACAGGCTGAAGTTAGCATCCTTTCCACCTAACTCTGGAGATTACTCTGAACTGCTTATTGCAGTTATGCCTATCTTTACAGTCCATCTCCCCCATCTTTTCTGCTTTTACCTGCCTCTTATGCATTATCATCATCATCCTTGACTGGGGGGCAAGGCCTGTACTTATCTTGCGTGCGTATTGAAATGCCTAGCTTAGTATGGAAGCTGGTCTTTGCCTCTGGCATTTAGAAACCGGGGCAGTTTAATGCTGTTGAATCTGAAATGTGATGGTGGGGAGGTCCAGAAACGAACCATAAAAATAGTTAAGGTCCAGGTGGTATTTATGTATAAAAACATATTTCAAGGAGTAGAATATGGGTAATGCGGGACTTCACATCATCAGCTGGACACTTCCTCAGTGGCTTGTTTTCCTGTCTGCAGTAAGACTGCTGTTTTTTAGGGTAGTTTAAGCTTCCTTTAGAGCTGTGGTGCTTCTCCATCACTTTTGATCCTGCAGGCTATTTTTTGGGAGAATGAAAATTATGCCTTCCCTAGCACAGTTCCACTTCAGCGCTTCTTTAGAGAATCCATTTCTTTCTTGGGTTCCTTGGGATGCACAGAATCGAGCTTGGAAAACACGGCATTGCATCTTTGCCATTTAAGGAGGGCTCGGTGAGCCTTCCGCATAGTAAGTCTGAAATTCAAGTGTATGAGTAATCCAGCTGAACTCTCTGCAGCTACTTGTGTGCCTGAAGATAAGCAAGTGTTCAAGCACTGTCCCGTACCCTAATACTAATTTGCTCGCAAGGCAGACAGATGGGGAAGAGACAATGGGCAAAAGGGTTAAAGTTATCTGGGGAGATGTCTGGCTTCTTTTCTTCTGAAATGGTGCTGTAGCATGCAGAACAGCCACAGCCTCGCTGCAGTGAAGAGTCAGCCTCATATAGTGCAGGAGGTCATATTGTGAGTGAAGCAGGCAAGTTGCAAGCCTCTAACAGTGGCATTAAGTGACAAATTGAGGGACGGAAGCATATTTTGGAAGTTAGGAGTAACGCCTTGGACCTCCACGTTGTTGCGGGGATGAATGCGGCGTTCTTGGCATGTAATGCCTCTTTGAGTGTCTCCCTTGGTGTATGAGATGTGGGCATGAGGCCAGAGCAGCACGTGAACTTAAAACAATGTAAATGAGCGTGTCTCTCCAAGGCATTCCACCCACCCAGCTACTCGAAGTGTCTGGGTGAAAGGATGGCATGGCAGCTTACGGAGTGCCTGTGCGCCTCCTTCCATGGCTTGGCACGGCGTGTTTTGCTCTGCTGTGTGGGAGAGCTGTGAACTCGGGGTGTGTGGAGGCTGGGGAAGTCGGTGGAGAAGTTTAAGGGCTGCATCGTAGAGTGGGAGGAGAATGAGCTACGAGAGCAGAGCTTGTTGCCTTACTACACACAAGGATCCCTGTAGGTTCATTTGTAAGTTATTCTGCATGAAGTTAGCTCCCATCCCCTCATCCCCTCATTGCATACATGACTTATGGGCAGTGTTTTGTGGTCACTGTTTTTACAGGTGGGTGTCACATCTCTCTGAGGATGCAGGACAGATGGGTTGGCACCATCTTGCCTTTGCACCGCCTGGTGTATTGCCTTGCTGTGCTGTACCCTGGGGTGAAAAAGAGAGGACTCATGCTCCAGTATGTTACAATGATCATCTGTGCTGGTAGTGCCCCATCTTGTCTGGGGTCAGGCCACTCACCGGGGTGTCATATCCATACCGGCACCACTCTGGTTCCTTGCCTGCTGGAGTTCCCTGGATGCTGTAGCTCAAGCCTCTGGTCTGTATGCATTTGCACGCCTGAGGTGGTGTTTTAGGTCTTGCGTCACCCTGTCATGTGCAAGAAGTCCTAGCAAAAGTGATCTGCTCCAGCTTTGTTGTGTTCAGGGTGGCTGTCTGCCTGCGTCGGCTGCTCCCCATCCCTTCAAGTTGAAGTGCAGAGAGGCACAAGCAACCTTACGTTTTTTTTGCAACAGCTCTTGATAAATTTCTCATGTCTCAGATGATTTGATTCATACCTGACTAAGGGCATGCCCAGTTTCATGGGTGGAACTGGATGTACAAAGGTAGCTGTGTATTATCAGAAAGTCCCACATTGGATCATCTGGTTTAGTTCCAGCTGTCTTGGTAGATGCACCTGCTAGGATGGCAATATTTTATGCACATTCTACCTGACATGTAATGGAAGTGATTCCAAATGCTCTTGATCTCCAGAACAAGACAAGGCCTATCCATCTAATGAAAGACATGAATAATTCTGGGTATGGTATTAGTATGTTCTTGGGTAGTGTTCATCCTTCTCTTTGGTTTTGCTTCCGTATCCCATGGACAGTGTTTTCTTGTGTTGTCCCTATCTCTAAATTTGACCTGTAGCATCTTGGGCTGAGCGTGCCACTTGTTACGCTACCCAAAGGAGAGTAGGGAGTCTGCCAAACTGTGCGTGTTGAAGTCCTGTGAACCTGAGCAGAGAGCACAGGCTGCACCCATGGAGTGGTGTCTGGGTCTTAGGGGCTTCTGCCCTGGGAGATGAAGGTAAAGTGGAGAATGGTGAGAGAAGAGCAGAGCGATTGACTTGGGGACATAGAGACTGTTTACGAGGGAGGATGAAAAGGATGTAAAAAGCATGTGTTAGCAGAATGTGACTAAGATGGAGACCTGATAACTATTGAAATGTGTCTGCAGAGGAAAGGGGAGCAGTAGCTTCTGGCAGAGCAAAGCTGTGTGTCTGGGACTTGCAACTTGGTGCAAAGCAAATTTGAGTCATGGGAACGTACGGCTCCTGTGGCCCTGCCATCGCAAGCCATTGCCGCCTATAATCCCTTTAACAAACGTGCTTGGTTCCATCTGAAACCTACTTGGGCTCTTCTCCGGCCTTCCTGGGGAGTTCATCTCCATCGCGGCTGTTTATTACTGTGGTTTCTGAGCTGTGCAGGCTCGCTGTCTAATTCCTCAGCCCTTACTCACAGGAGGCCTGTGTGGGAGGGAGGGACACCCAAGAGAAATGTGAAACTTGCCATGAGGAATTTGGGTGGCTGATCTGCTGCAGCTTGGCCTCTGGGAGCCTGCCGGAGATCTGTGGGATGAGAGTCTGTGATCTGCAGCCCTGGTGGGACTCCAGGGAGTGGGATGGAGGCCTGAGGGAAGGTGGGTTTCTCCTTCAGGGGGCAACCCATGTGTCATTTGGGGGCTCCTGGTAGAGCCATGCTAGCCCACTTGTTAACAAAATTCAGTTGTGCAGTTGGATGGGGTAAAGTGGAGGAGGGGAGCGGTATGACTCACTTAAATTAGCAGTGACCAAAAGTGGGCTGTAAGCTGTAGGTGACACCTCATGCCTCCATCCTAGCTTCGCACAGTAAAATCTGGCAGGGGTGATACAGCCATATGTGCAAATACAGTATGTGGATTTGGTTCTCGGTCCAGCATTCACATCCATAAATAGGTCAGCCCCTTCCTTACGGTAGCATTTGTGTGCACTTTACAAACATGAACCAACTAATCCCAACAGATGTTTGGCAGCCTCCTGAGCCCACAAGGAAGTTAAATATCATTGCACTTTGCTAGAGAGATGCCCAGGATTCAAATAACACCTGCTGGAAGAGCCAATCTAAGCTGGGGCATGTTCATGGCTGTGTGGGTTCAGCTTTGCAGAGCACCTGCCGCTGCTACATTGGGCTGCTCTGACCACAGCGGCTTTCCCTGCCTTCAGCTATGCAAGGGCCAAGCTGTGTTTCCATTGAAATCAATGACGCAACTTCTTTAGTTTTTGAGAGGGAATGGGATTTAGCTCTATGTTTGCACACTCACACTTCATTAAAATCCATTTGAAAGGGAGCTGTGGATTTTGCTTGCTGCCTGCCTTTGTCCGCGTGCTGACGTGCCCACCTCCTTGTCGGTGGTGTGTTGAAGGCATGATGCTCCTGGCTGGCCTGAATCCTTTGCTTGCCTCCCTCTCTTTCCCCATATGTGAACATTTAGTTGCAAGCTGTGTGATTGATGCCTCTGAGGTCAAGCAGGTTACATGGATGTGTGTTGCTGAAGCAGCAGTTTATTCTGGAGCTGTCTCTGGACTCTGCAGTTTGCGATTCATGTCCTGGCTGTTCCTGCTCCATCCCACCATGAAGTGCAGCCCCAGCCAGCTGCCAGAGGTAACACACTGAGGACCAGGGAACTCCACTGCAATAACTTTGCCTGTACGGAGTATTCACAGATCTCGGATAATGAATGTCTTGCAGCCTTTTTTATCAGGAGAAGTTTGCTCAGTGTTGCATGGGGCAGAAGCTGCCTGATGCTTTGCTTTCCCCTAAAAAAAAGGCTATTTGGCTAGTTTTCCAAAAAGCAAATGAAGCTGTAGCACATCACAGAGGAGTGAAGAGTAAGGAAGGCCTCTATATGTCACTGTAGCCTCTAAGGTCCATATTCATCCTCTTAATGAAATTCATCTGCACAAGGGGGGAAAAACCAGGAGTCAATCCTCTTCATGTGGGTCATTAGTGCCCCAACAGCTGGTCTGCAAAGAGCAACTAGGAACAAAAATGAGCTCCTACTGCATCTAATTTTTTTTCCTGGGTGCTTTGAAAGATTATTGGGATGCTTTAGACACTTGGCTTTCTTGCTCAAGCAGGGCTGAGGATTGTACTTGTTTCTCCTGGCCTCTATTTTGTGCTTTGGCTTGATGGCTGTCCTGATTTTCAGGCAGAGTTATAACGCTGCTGAGTGGAGAGAGAGGCAGCGATAGGATAGTTCTGGTTTACTAATAAATCAAGGATTTGTCTTTGGTGTTTCCTCACCGGATCTTTATCTGTCTCTGTTAAATATGGATGACAGCCCAGGTTACCAGGGTGTGCTTCTAACTTCTCAGTTAAAGCTTCCTGAAGTCTCCTCAGGGCACAGACCCCACCAGTTTTTGCCATTCAGCATCTCAAGGAGAAGCCTTGGGTGTCTTCTGTGACGATGGAGGCTGTGGACGGCTCCTCCTCTTCCTCATCACTCTGAACCTGCTGCGGTTGCTCCGCGTGCGCCAAGTCCATGCATCTGACTTGCCCTGTGCTGCCGGCTGCTGCTGCCTGGCCTTTTTGTCTGCATTAGTTTAATTGAGTGAGGAGCTTGCAGGAGAAGCTATTCATTCCCCTGGTAACTGTGCTTGACAATCAGAAGTTATTCTGGGGGTGAAGGACCAGTACAGATTTGTTTTCCTTGGCTGCAGATCCGTAGCCCCTAATAGTTTCTCACTCATACGAACCAAGGTTGACTTGGTTTGCCACTAATTAAAAGCCAAAAGGATATGCGGTCCTCTCCAAAATAATTACCATCTTTCGTGAATGGAAGAAAACTGCTTGCTTCCCGTTTGTTTCCAAACCCCTCTGTTTTGCCACGTTACCTTTGCACTGGCCGTGATGCATGGCAGGGCCATGCAAGGCCAGCAGCTCCGTCCTGGTCACGGGGAGTTTGTGCCTGAATCCTCTTCTCTGCTTTCGGACCAAAGGGTAAATAAAGGAAAAGCATGGAGTTATGAAAAATTTTATGAAACCTAATAGTTGCATTGTTTTCTCGGTGGGAAGCCAGTAAAGGTGACAGAGGTAAGTGTGTGCACCCTGCGTACAGGAGCACGTTTTTATCTTGATGTTTTATGGGCTAAAAAACAACAACAAAAAAGGTTTTGACTGCGTCTGTGCTCACTGCCAGGAACCCTGAATGCAGCAGCTGGAGTTCCTAGATAGTTTGGTTTCTATCAGTAATTGGTTTCAGATACACATTAACTTTGATTCATGCATTGTTCTGGGCCTGGTGACGTAGTCGAAGGTGTCCTCTCTCCTCCCTATTTGCTCAACCTCCACGTTGGTCACGTTTCTGTCACCATTGGGGCTGGGCCTGCAGCAAGAGGAGGACAGAGGGGCTTCTCCCTTCAGCTGGTCCTAAGTGTCCACAGAAATGTTTGTGCTCCTTCATTGCAGATTGGAGGGGCTGTCCCATGTCACCACTGGGTTGAGGGCTGGAAGATGCCCAGTCCAAAGTAGTCAGACTCCCTGGCAGCAAGGGCTGGAGCCCTGTGGATGCTGTTTGCTCTGTGCGTGCAGAGGCAGAAGCACATCTCCAGTCTTGCTACAGTTTTGGCTGCTGATCACCAGCTGGTGTAAGAGGAATAGCTGTCTGGGCAGTGGCCAGTGGGTGAACATACCTCCTCTCAAAGCAGTGGTACAGGGAGGGCAGAAGTCTCCCAGGACCAGGTTCAGAGGCTGGGGCAGGATCAGCTCCATCCATAATGCTCCTTACGGGTGTGCCTAGCCTGCTGTTGGAGGTTGGCGATGGCAGCCGTGCCTGTTTGCCTGCAATCTCTTCCTTTGCTTTGCTACCCTGGGTGCGAAAGCGGGTTGTGTTCTCTTTGCACGAGGAGTGTTCCCCAGGTCTCTGTGCTCAACTGCGGGGCTTGCAAGGAGCAGCAAAGGGGCTGTATTTTCTTAATCTGCCTGTTTCACGAGGCAGTATCTGGCTGTGCCCTTTGTAACAGGTTTTTTAATGCAGATTGAGTCCCCTGTTTTAATTGACTAAGAAAAAAGAACTTGAAGAGGGTATGAACCCATGACCTTGAGGTAAATAGTTTCTTATTGAGTCCCCGAGCCCCTAAGCCACCCCCTCTTCTGCGAGTAGCGTGGTTTAATCAAAGGTCAGAGGTTTTTTCGTCTTTGAGAGCCTCAGAAAAAGAGAGCAACATGAGTGAGCTCCCCTCGGTCCTCTGTGACTGCAGTCATTCTTGGCCTGTCAAGTTCCCATTGAGCTCACTGTGCTTGTCCTCTGTTCTTGGATGATGGCTCTTGACCTTCTCTGGTCTCTGAATGCTGATAAAGGCCTGGTGATCAAGTCAGCTGTGTTTCTGGGGGTTGTAACTAGATATATGGTGGCTACGGGTGAATGGCTTATGCGAGGTTGCTGTGAGCCTCTGTGTGCAATGTGCAGATTTGCAGGCTTGATAGGACACTGTCTTCACTTGCCAGCTCTTCCCACGCAGCCTCCCACGCGTGTCTCCTGTTTCTAGGCTGAAGGCCAAGTGTGGTATCTCACGTACTGCTGTGTGGTCAGTCTTGGCAAGTGCCAACTTGTGTATGGCCACTGCTGTGTAAGACGTTGCAGTTGCTCACAGAGGTCCCCCCTCATTTTATTCTCTGTGTTTCCTTCTTGGGTGGTGACCAGGCTTTGGCTGTACCTCTCGTGACAGGTGCAGTAGTAGTCTGTCTTTCTCTGTCCTTCCTTCTTCCTGACTGCAGTCACTAACGCTCCTTGAGCCTGGCTGATGGCTGGCATGGAGCTGGTCTTGCTTGCATGTTGGATGCTGGCTTCCTTGATGCTGTGCCAAGTCAGTCTTTGAAAATATCAGCTGGCACGTCCTGGCGAGATCTTTGTCTCCAAAAGCTTCTCCAGTTCCTTTCTGTTTTTCCCCATCATCAAGTAAAAAAATAAAAACACTTGGCTTGGTAACATAAATGCTGGCTTCAGGGGCTGGCGTCAAAATTCCTGCTGAGAAGCTCAGAATGGTAGGGTAGGAGTAGGTGAGGAAAGGTATGATGGTGGTGTTATGCTGTTAGGTGCTCCTGTGAATCACACCAGCAAGGTGGAAGAAGGTTGAAGAGACCTTTCTTGGTCTCAAGTATTTCGTACCTTCAGTGTGATGTTGCACCCACGCACTGTAGCTAATGTTTCAAACAAATAGGCATGTACTCTTCCAAAATAAACCGCTCAGGTGCAGCAGGCTAGAGGATATCATGTGGCAAACTCTTGGAAAGAACACGGAGAATTAGCAGCCAAGAAAACTCTGTGCTGAGAAACCATCAGGTACATGGGAAGAAGCGTGATCTCCCTCTGAGTACTGATGAGGTCCAGTAAGGGTGCTGAGGATGTTCGGTTGTTAACTTTGCCATTCTGCAAACCAAAAGCCTCTTTCTTGCCACTGAGAAACAGGAACACAGTCAAAGTGAACCAAATCATACGGGTCCAGGGGTGCAGTTTTATAGTCACTGTTAGTACTAGGCAAAAAAAAAAGGAAATGCAGTGCAAGTCCAGTGTATGTACTTCTCTGGGTCAAGGTAAAATGCCACACGGGGGCTAAAGACTTGCTATCCCTTAATTTTTTCAGGAGAGGAAAGATGTGACAATACTTGTGCTTACTGTGCTGAAAGAAGTTATGTGATAAATCACAATCCCCTTTTACAGGCAATTAATTAAGCTTCTTTGGGGGGAGGATAATCCACAGAATTCCCATGGAAGTCTGCACGGCTGGTTCTCCTGCCCAAGGTGGTGGAGGGATATCCAAGCTCTGCTGCCTTCCCTTTGCTTGAGCCCAAGCCCCATCTGGGAGGATGGGAGCGTGTATAGGGCTGGGTGCTGGGCAAATGGCACGATGGCTGCATGCTTGTGTCCCCTGTCCCCACCACTGTCACCCCCAGGGGGAGAAAGTCCCTCCCTGACATGTAAGGGGAGCGTGTCGTGTCGAGCGTGTTGTCCCGCAGGCAGATTACCAGGTGGTTGTGCTGAGGTAGATGGGCATTTGACAGCCATGCTGTGGGACAGCATGTGCGCAGTCCTGCTGAGCCAGCGCATTAGGATTGCCTTTCCTTCCCATTGCTGTGCTGCTGTGTGCACTGGAGGCCCCCTCCGTCCCCGTATTTTGGTTACTAGTGCCGGGCTGAGGCTTGCACGCCCCACAGGGGTGGTGGGGATGATGTTCTGGTGTCCTTTGGGGGAGAAGAGGGGCAGCGGCTTTGTGGTGAAGGTCCGGTTGCTCAGCAGAGCGAGGGGCAGCACAGAGCACCCTCGCCATCGTCCCTCCCATCCCGCCGGGGAGCAGGGGCTCTGCGGTGGCAGGCCAGTTTCCCTGTTACAGGGAGGAAAAGTGTAAAGCATGGCCTGAAACACTGCCTCTGCTATATTTTTTTTTTTTTTTTTAATTCCTTTGGTGATAAGAGCCAAATTTATTGAGGAGCCTGGCTTTCAGCTGAAGTTGGGGTAATTTAGGAACTAAACCAGCTTTTTAATGTATTTTCTGTATGTCTCGGTCTGCATCTGAGATGGAAGTAATGGTACTTTCTTGTTCAGAAGGCAGACGCGTCCACGGGCATCTGTGGTCCTCCTAGTTTTGAAAGGTAGTAAGAGCAGTTATTAGGGCTTGTCAGAATCGCTCCAGAATTTTTTACCTGTATTTGGTATAAATGGCTTCTTTCTCAAAATGGAGTTTTCTGAAAAAAAGTTTAGGGTTTTTTTTTTTTATTATTCTATTTGTGATGGTAACAACATTTGTTGAAAACAAAAATGTTTTCATGAAAAGCAGTTGATGGTGAGGCCGCTCCACTCTCTGCTGGCTGACCGCCACACTTCCACATTAACTTGGGCCTCTCTGCCCCATCAGGGCTTTTTCTGGTTTTGAAGGAATATGCTTCCCTGGCCTCTCGATCCAGCTTTTTGGAAAGAGGAGCAGCTGCACTGAGCAGCTCTTCTTTTTTTTTTTTAATACAGGTATTTAAGGCCCCTTGTTGATTATCCCATCTGAAGGTATTTGTTCCAAGCCTGAAACTGGGGCAGCTTGCTATTAAGGTATAAAAATGAAAGAAGCTAGCTAATGGATTGGTCATCCTTGGAGATGGGGGGAAGGAGGGGACAGACATTTCTAAACCAGAGAGATTTACTGGTCCTGGCTGACTGTGCTTTTTTAAACATCAGGGTGGATTAAAGTGCTTTCAAAAATACCTAGCCTGACCGAGCAGGCACAGGAGTGGGGAATCCAGTTGGCTGCCAGGTATTTGTTGCTATTTTCAAATGATCTGGCCAAAACTGGGTAAAATAGAAGCCTTGAACACAAAGGCTGTCTGGTCATGTAGGCTGTAAGTTTTCTAAGTTTCATTTACAAATGATTTTAAGAAGAGCGATAAGGGAGCCTGCCATGGTGCCAAGGGTTTTGTTGTGGTGGCACCTGAGCAAGCGTGGGAGAAGGTGACTTTTGCCTTCAAATTTTGGCCATTTAAAACCAAAATGGTTAAAGGAACATCATCCTTAATAATAAAACTTTATAATAAAACCCTTAGACTTGAACAAACGTGCACAAAAATGCCATCTCTGCCCTAGGAGATTTCAGCCTAAAGGTGGACTGATGAAGACCCTGGGCTGGGAGTGGGGAGAGCTGGGTGCCTTCCTGAGCCCCGTGCCTTGGGGCACAGCACTTCTCTGCTCTCTTGTGCTCTTGGTCACTGTCGGTCTGTTTTTCTTGACCAAGCATCTTAAGACATGGGAGGCGTGTTAGGGCAGTGTTCTGCCGGTGCTGCCTTGTGAGGATGGTCATTCCTTGGCAGGGGGGTGGGAAATGACATTTTTTTGGTTTTGAATTGCAAACCATTATCCTTTATTTGAAACCCAGGCTCTGTGGTGCTCTGATACTGCATGAGAACTTGAAAGCAAAATCAATTATCCTCCTTCGATCAAGAAGCTGGGGTGCATTCGAGTGAGAAAATGAAATTGCCCCCCTCTTGCTCAGGTCTCTCCGACAAGGCTTAGTGAAATGCAGACAGCAAATGGTGGGGGAAAAAGGGAAAAAAAAAAAAAATCAATGAGGCTGTTTTGAAAGTCTTCCACTTCCAGTAGACTGAGGGAGTGCGAACAGCATGAGGCCAGTAGTCTGTGCTTGAAAATACAGGGTCCAATCCTGGTGTCAATTACAGACACGTAAATCACAGGCAGCACTGCTGGCAGTGACGGGGAGCTGCTGAAAGGTCGCTTCAGCATGGGACCCACAGGCTTTCTGGCACAGACGTGCTGATTCCTCTCATTCCTTCTTTTCTAGCTGTCCTCATGTCTTTAAAATAACAGGGGTGTGACATGGCTGGTCCTGCTGATGGGTTGGTCCCCAACCCCATTGCCCAGTGCCAGTGGCTCCGGCTGAGAGCCAGTGGGGTGGGTCCTGGCTGCTGGGCTGCTGTACGTGGGGCTTTCTCGCAGCTTCCTTGGCCACTGCTTAAATCTGTCCTGCCCCAAATAATTTTTTCGTTTGTTATAATACAGCAGTCTTCATCCAGGAAAGCTGGATGCCATCCCTTTAGTGCAAGCTGGATCTCATCCCTTCGGTGCTGCCTTGCTGCTGTAGCGGTCTCTCCTCCTTCTTCCCCCTACTCTCCTGCTCCTTTTTTTCCCTCTTGTTTTAGTCTCGTTTTATGAACCCCAGGACAAACCTGAAAATCAAGTGTGACAGCAAAGACAAAAATGAGTCCCCTGGCCTCAAAGCCAGGTGTGCCACTGCTGCAGGACCCCGGGGCTCCCGTGGGGCAGTGCTTTAACACCAGGCTCTGCGCCCTGCAGCACGCAGGGACTGCTGGAGAGTTTGCTCTTTTATGGGAGCTAATTTTCCCGCTTGGAGCTGATGGTCCGTGCTGCGGCTGGCATCAGCCTTCCTCCAGCGCGATGGCTGGACCAGGAGTTCGGAAGTGATAAGTCCCATTACGGCCAATTTTGACACATGGGGTTGCGGCAGATTTAAAAGCACCTCTGTGCCGAGTACGATAAAGGAGGGGTGTGTGCTTCCTTGCAGATCGAAACTCGCCATTAACGTAGTTGCTGCTTTACACCAACACAGGATCTGGCCTCCCAAACGGCAGCAGCCCAGTGTATTAGCTGTTGCTGTTTGTATTGATGACTCTTGGAGCAGGTGCCGTTGCTGGCAGCAGAGCGGAGGAAACACGTCTCCAGCTTTTGTTATCTTGCGTGATCTTTTTATTAGATAACTTCAGCAGCATACTTTTGAATTGAGCAGTTTAATAAATGAAACCCGAGAAGCACAGAAGCAAACACTGAAAGCTGTTAGTCAGGGCCAGATCCTGTGGGCATCACTGTCCCGGCATAGCAAGATCAGCCCGTGTCTTCAGGTGGCTGTGTTCAATTGTAAAGCTACCCATACAGATAAGCTGAATTTTAAGTCAGGGTTGGACTCTGAATTGAGATTTGCATGTAAGGGGTCTGATTTTCCAATGTGTGAGGATGTGGAGACCTCAGACGGCTCCCTTGGTGCTGGTGGTGGCCAGCACGGCTGAGGATCTGGGTTCTTGCAGCGGGGAGGATAACGTGGGATTTCTGAATTTGGGGACTTTGGCCAACAAATAACAAATATATTGGCACAGCACGGCAAAGACGTAAAAATACATATGTCAGAACGGGACAGGCTTTTAAGTGTTTTTCATTTAAAATGAAAAGGTCAGATTGAATGGAGTTGTTGTCTGGGGACCCGTACGTGCACCTGCCAATCATATGGGGCAGGGGACCGGTGTCAGTTCGTGCTGATGGCTGACTCGCTGGGAGCTTGTATGCACTTAAAAATTGATGACTGGAACGGTTAAAATGACAATTTTCCTTGTGGCGGTCAGGCTGAGCCATCTGCTCAATGAAGGAATGGGAACAAAGGATCCAAGCGCAAGGCTGCTTTATCCCAGTTTAACTGGTGTTCACGCTTCGACTTCTACAAGTATAGCCATACTGATTTAAAAAAAAAAAAAAAAAAGTAATAAAAAAAATAAGCTCTGAATATTGGTAAGACTTTCAAGTGTAAAGGAGATTTAAAAGTGAATGCAACTTTTGAGCAGCCAGAAAAACAGATGCCGTTCAGCCAGGCTGTTACGCGAGAAGTATAATTAGCGCTTGCTGAAGTTATTTTCACAGGTAAGGTTTTCTTTAAAAGGGACTGGGGAATCTGGTTACTTCAATTTCCAAGTGACCACTGTAAAGTTATGCTAGGGACACCTGTTTTTCTGAAAGTGCTGACTGTACTTCTCTGAAACTTGGACTTCTTGCAGAGGTTTTAAACTGTCCATTTCTGAAAAATCTGAACAATATAAGAAAACTCAAACCATACCAGAGGACTGATATTTAAATTCAGGCATTGTAAACTACTGCTTTTAGATTTAAATCTGCAAACAGGAAACCTTGCTTTCCTTACTCTACTTGTGTGTTAAATTTCTATTTATTCTTTTTTTCTTGAGAAATGTTGATTGTTACTGTCGATAATACAGCATCAGTATTATCAGATAGTGAGTGAACGGACTGTTTCTGATCATCACATCTTTAAGGATCTTAGACTTAGTAGATCTCAGCCTCTCACCTTATTTTCCTTTCAGCTTGGGATAGCTTTTTGAACTTCTAATCGCTTTCTCAGCTTTTTATGAGCTGCACCTTAAATTTAACTAGTTGGAAGAAACAAATGAAGAAAACAGTCTTTTGTGAAAGATGTGCTCTTTTGGTAAATTCATGTTCCAGGAGTTTGTTCAGAAACTCTACTTAGTGCTTTAACTGTGATAGCCGATTCCTGCTGTTTGGGCATTTGCTTTAAATTACTTTTAATGATAAATTGCCTATTGAAAAGGTGCATTAAAATAAGTGGTCTGTATTGTGCTAAGCGTAAAAATGAAGATGCAGATGTGCACATGTAGGTATATACAGACTCCGAAGTCTCGGCTACTGGAGCTGGTGATCTGGAGGCACAAGAGTCGTACTGAGTTATGCCAGATGGGAACTTGACAGTGTAAAGCTGTGTTGCTAAAGAGACTTTCCTGCTGTTGTACCTTGCAGGACTGTGATAGAAAGCTGGGATTTCTTGTTGCAAGATGAAAGTCAGAATTAGCTGTGCACAGACCACTGAGCATCTGTTGTGGTGCCTCTGAACTAGGAAGACTTCAGTTTTGGTAGAGCTGAAAGCCTGCCTGTTGTTACTGTTTCTGTTGTACAAGCACCTTGATATTCCCCATAAAGGTTGTTGGGGGATGTATGAAACCCAGAGGTGGCTCCTTAGGGACGGTCTTTGCATGTATTTCTCTGGGGACTTCAGTGGGGGAAAGACTTGTGCTGGAATCGATGGCAGCGATTTGGTTATGTCTGTACTGTGCACTCGTTTGTCTTTCCCTACCTGAGCCAAAGCGGGAATGAGCATGACTGCGCAGGGCAGACCCTTTTTTGGGACTTGTCTCTCAAGATCTGCATCTCTTGCCTGCTTCCCCAGCAGAGCTGGCCTGGTTAAGGCATCGCTTTGCTAAGCCTCTGTGTAGTCCTCTCTGGTGCGAGGCTCTTGGGGGTGCTCCTTGCTGAGGGATGCGTACAGGCAGCTGAGAAGAGGGACTTTGCGGAGAGGAGTTCTGCTGATCTTGGGGTTTGGGTGCCTCGAGTCTCAAGAAATGCTCCCCAACGAGAAATGCTTGTCAGGATCATGTCTTGAAGATGTCTGATTTGGTGGTGGCATCATGGCTTGATGGCTTGTGATGCAGCAGATGTGCAGCTCTTCCGGCACCTTGGGTCTGTCCTCTACATCTGTATTCTGGGTCTTTCTGCAAAAGACCCAGACTGACTTTTGCAGCCTTCTGCTAAAGAAATGGGTCACAAATGGAGTAGTTTGACAGACCGGCTCAGGTGGATATTGCTGTGACCAGTCAGGCTGTCCCTGTCCTGCCCGGCTGTGGACATGTGGCCAGGAGGGAGGGTGTGCCTGGGCATCAGTGTGTTGCTGCCCCTCTGGGACCATGCTGGGCCCCACTTGCTGCTGGGGAGGGTGGTTTCACAGCAGGCTTCAGCTGGGTGGCTTGGGAAGGGCACGTGGGGTCCTGCTCACCTTGCTGCAGGAACCCCAGTCACAAGGTGACGGGGACAGCTGGCGTGGAAAGTAAAGCCAGGCAGATGCAGTTCAACTAGCCAAGTCTGCTGAGTCCCATAACTGATCTTGTAAACATTTCTTGAGTTAAACCTGGTGAAAGACAAGCCCAAGCCAAGATCTTTTAAACACAGGTTGAGTCCCAAGAAATACCGTCTTACCTGGAGCTCCCGGAGGTGCTGTGGTGGGTTGAACTGAAACGGTGTTGGAACCAGAGGGGAATGTTGTTGTCTTCTGCCTTTGCAGATAAGACTGAAGGGCATTTTGCCAGGAGCCTGTGGGAAGGACCTAAATTGTATATAACTCTACATCATTTTAAAATGAAAAGTAAACATGCACAACCATAATATTTGCTTGTACTTGTCTCCTCCTTGACGGATGGAGAGAAATTGCTCTTTGGCTGAGTTCACTGGCAATAAAACCCTGCAGTTACTCATCTTCATCCCAAGCCTGCAGTGAGTGGGAGAGGCCATTGTGATCTCCAGTTGAATTTGTCCTCATCACACCTGAGGGGAGCGCTGAGGGTCCTGGGGACTTGTATACCTGCCCAGCCCTGTGGGGAATCAGGGATGGGTGCCACTGCAGGGCCTGTGGGACTGAGCTGGGAAGGTGCCTTGTCATGCTCTTGAGGTATTGGCACAATGGAGATCTACCACTGCTTGGGAGAGGCGAGAGCCCTGTCTCCCTCCTGGCTGCTGTAGCCTCAGGCATGGCGTGGGGGACAAGGGGTGCTGGCAGGGGCAGGAAGCCATCCCACCGGGTGACAGGGAGGAGGGACCTGGACTGTGAGCCACCAGCACTCTTTTGCATTTTGCTGCATGTTGGTTGTAGACTTGTGGGCTCACATGTACCCTCATGAGCCGCACAGGTACAACAAACGCAAGCCTGAACCGAGCATTTCCATCCTTACAGCAGCAAATAGCACTAACTTTCTCTGCTGGGCGGTGATGACAAGGCAAGCCTGTGCTTGTCATGAGCAGAGATAGGGCCATCAGGGCGACCAGGATGTGGCTGGGATGGGATGCAGGCCGTGGGCTGGTGGGGGCAGGAAGGAGTGTGCGATTCCGATGCCGCCTATCTCCATGGGATGCACTTAGCGGTGTGTCCTGGCAATGCCATGTGCAAGATGACGGTTGTGTAGCCTGGCTGCCCCCTCTGCTCTACCTTCATCTTCTGCAGAGGGGAAAAACAGCACGAGTCGGTCACTTCAAGAAAGGGTCGTGTCTGCTTTGCAGCTACAGAAAAGAGTGAGGCAGTGTCTGATGGGAATTGGGCAGAGGTCCTCAGAGAGAAGGCTGTGCTGAGGTGGAGGATGGGGTGAACTGGATGGTGGCGTAGCTCTGCTTGCGGTACTGGTAAACCCCATGAGGTTCAAACAAAATTAAATGATGCCTCCTAGCTCTCTAGCTGTGTCTGAGGTCATAGAGACGAGCAATGAATTCACCCTGTTCTCTCATTTTATGCCTCATTTTATGTCTCCTTTTACCCCCCATGCTTCTCAGGGACATTAAGAGCGGTAAAGGAGCTGTGGCTTGAGGAGCTGCAAGTTGTTGACCAAGCTGTGGCAGCTGACAGCTGGTGCTGGTCGTTGGCCTGGTTTGAGGTGGTGATGCTTGCTTTTGGGGGCTGCCAAAAGGAGTCCAGGAGTATGGAGGCTTCTGCCTAAGAAAGCTGGGGAGGAAAACACTGCATTTGCCAGAAGTTGTGTGGGTTAAACTGCAAGTTTTGGAGACGAGCTGTTGGGAGGCTCATCCAGCGTGCATCACACGAGTATCTCTCTCTCTTTGCAGGGCTGGGAAAGAAACCTAAAGTCGTGACTCGGGTGGAGCCTTGCGTGTCTCCAAAAGCCCCGCTCTTGAGTTCGTCCCAGCAGCGAGGCTGTGCAGTGTGAGAACCGGTACGTCAACACGTTTCACAGGCGAGGGGCAACTTCTCAGAAGGATTTGTGGCTTTTCTGACAGTAGCACCTTGTTCATGGCTCTCTGCAAGTCCTCTCCTAATGGAGTGCGGAGGCAGGGTGGGACCACTGGAAAATACAAGACCAACTGGTGGTTGTCTGATGGTGCTTGCACCCAGAGGCTTTAGTGGGGAAGGGCTCGGCAGCAGAGGGAACCTGCGGGTGTTCAGAAGTCATCCTGGACTATGGTGCTGAGCTTTAGACACTCTCTGTCGAGCAGTGCGTTGTGTGACAGCACGCACGGATAAGTGATGGGGGTAATGACAAATGCACGCACGAGAAATGCACGTACATACATATATATATATACACACACGCTGTGCAAATATAGGCACATGGAAACAAAGATGCGCAATGCATATATAGTATATACTATACAGTGGCGTGTGAGAGCTTGGGGGGTGTATATACCAAATGTCTGTATATACTATATATGGCGATAAAAGAATGCATATGCATTCATGTTCTCTTTTTTTCTTTTTCTCTCTTCTGTCTTTCTGTGGAGCTGTTGCAAAACTACCAGATTCAACCTCCTGGGGAGCCTTTCTGGCCAAGGTTTTACAAGCCAGCACCTGCTTTGCCTGCCTAACTTTTTTCTATATTTATTCATCTGCACCCGGTTTTTGCCTTTGCCTGCAAAGTAGAACTGTCACAAACATTTCTGCTAACTTTTGGCTGCACAGGACTTCAGCTTACAAGTCCCAAGTCTGCTTTTGTGCACGTTGGGGGAGGAGGCGTATGTGTGCATAGTTGTGTATGAGCATCCCTGGTCCTTGCTATCTGCATTACGTGGTCTGTGTTCGTGCAATGCTGCAGCAGTCCCTGTGTTCTGTATGGCATGCAAGTTGTGCTCTCTGCCCCTTCAAGACGTTTTTATGAATCAAATATGCTCAGTCGTCCTGCCTGTGTAATGTTATTTAAATGAAATTAGCCACGCCTGACCTGGTGGCCGATTGATAACGATCTGTACTGCTGTGCAGAAGGCTTGGGTTGGATTTTATTCCCCCCCACAAGCTTTTACTTTCCAGGGTTAGGACTGTGGCAAGGAGAGGGACTTGTGGTGCCGTGTAGCAGGGAGCTTCTGGTTAGGCTGTGGTTTCGCTCCTCTGTGTTGTTTGGGGTGGAAGGTGCTCTAAAGCAGAGATGCTGAATGCCAGCTGATGCTTAGGTACCACTGTTTAAAGTGAGCACAGTTGCAAGGGAGGGGGTATAATGCCATTTCAGCTGGGTAACTGAGGGGAGATCCTAATGCCGTCCTGGGAATGTGAATCTGGGGGAATAGCTGTGTGGTGGATCTCCAATCAGCAAATGCTGCTCGGAGGAGACGCGCGCTCGTTCCCGCTCTGATGGGTACGACTTGTGCGTATTGAAAAGCAGCACTGGGCTGCCTGCCAGGAGCCGGGAACCAGCTTGTCCTTGTGTGCTCAGGCCCCTGAGCTCCCAGCCCCTCTAACAGCTATATTAATTTCTGGCACGGGAGTCCCTCTAAGGTTACAAAGCCGTTAGTCCCAGGTTTCAACCCCAGGAGCCATAAAACATACCCTGCCTGACCCCTGTGCAAAGGCAGAGGCAGCAGGAGCTGCCCGCATTCCCCTGGGTTTCCTTTCCCTGTCCCCACTGTATGTGCCACTGCAGCCTGCATTCCTCTCCGGTTCGGTAAGCCCTTTGCCTCTCGAGCTGACACAGCTAATATTTCCCCCGCTGGCAGGGCAGGCGAGGTAGTGGCATTTAACTGCTAAGGAGAACCTCGATCCGTTCATGCTGCGGGGGCCCAGAGCAGTAAGGGCTGGTGCATGCCTGGGACGGGGGTTTCTGCTATTCCAGGTGCTGCTCCTCCATACTTTTGTTCCCTTCCTTGACTTATATTATTCCCTGTTTCATCCTGCTGTTTGTCCTTGCAAAAAAAACAATGCCTTGGGAATTGTTTTCTGCAAGGAGCTGGAAAACTGAGTCAGAGTTTGTAAAACCTGCATCTACCTGACCCTTCTTAGCTTGGTTTTGGAGCATGTTCTAGCACCGTGACTACAGTGCTCAGAATATCTCTGTTTCTGACCATGGAAAATGTTCCCGGTGACCTGGCTGCTGGCTGGGGTACATGGCTCTGGGGCAGGTTTTAGTGCGTTTTTAGAAAAATAATTGATCAGCTGCCCACCGAGAGCTAGTCCCAGCCTGCATCGCACTGACGTTGCCCTTGTGTACCACTTAGTGCCACTTGTACTGTTGGCTCTTTAAAACTGCCTTTATAACTACCAGTGTAATGGACGTGTGCTGGTGCTGCCTTGCAAGGTTTATTTGTTGCAGTGGTAGTGATGGATCACTAAGTTAAATGTGGTTCTTATTCAAAAAGGCAGAAAGCTTTGTTTTCTTCTAAAGCAAAGGTTTACACATTTTCTGTCACCTGTGGTATCAGGGGCTAAACTCGTGCTGCCACGGGCCCCTGACCTCTGCCTGGTTACTGGAGGTAATTGTACAGCTTCTGTCGCTGTGGGATTTCGGCTCCTCCTGAAGCCTGCGCTTCAGTACCAGTGAAAGCCAGATGTACTGTAATGTCGCTTTTTTACAGTTTGTTTTGGCCATACATGGGCAGAGTCAGCTCTGGAATTCCTTCCCTACAAATTCAATAGCATCTTGTGGGTGGTGCTGGGGAATCACTCTGGTCTGGTTGGATTGCCTAGGCAGCCTGTTCCCCTTGAAAACATCCTGATTTGCACATTCCTGAGAGGCTGCCTGCTCCTGAAGCTGATGGCTGCAGCTATGGTCCTGTGCTGGCAGGCGTAGTCACCTCCCTGATGCCCGCAGGTTGTCTGCTGCAGCCAAGGACCGAAGCCTGTGGGAGCGGTGGCATGGGTATATTGTTCCCGTGTGCAGGTAGACTCTGCAGGGACAGTTGTGCCCTCTAAGCATAACTGTTCTGCCTCCTAAATTTGCTGTATGGGCTTGAGCATTGACCCTCAAGCCCCTCTCCCAGGGGTGGGGAGGCTGGGTGCTCCCCTGTTCCTTTGCGTGTCCCAGCGGGGATCGAGGGGTGCTGCCGTCCTGGGGCTCCTTGTCCCTGTAGGGAGATCTTGCCTTGTCCAAGCAGCATGTTCCTTTCTGCGGAGCTGTGTTTTTTCCTTTCGTAAAGCAAAATCAAATACACACTTTTTGCAAAGCACCAGCTAGAGCCAGCCAGGGAATCTTTCCCTGCCCCAGGTGAGCAGCCAGCATGGGACCCAGCAGCGGGACCTCTGTAGGTGACTGATCGCTGAGCCTTGCCTTTTCTGGCGCTGAGCTGGTGTCACTATTAACACAGCCTGAATTTGCCTATTTGCCTTCAAAGAGCACTCCAAAAAATAGTTCTGGGAGGTTTTCTGCTGATGAGTTGAGGGATGAGGGGTGACGGCTCCTGGAGCTGCTCCTGTTGCATCTCCCTGTGCATCCCTGGGAAGGGACAGAGATGCAGTGTCACCCAGTGTGCCAGGAGCCACCAAAGCGCAGGTCAAGATGGCGATGCATGGCCCCGTGTCCTGGCTGTGCATGGGTCAGCAACAGCAATGTGTTCAGCTCAGGCTCCAGAGGGGCAAGGCATCCCTGTGCCAAAGCCAGGGAGAGAAGGGTGATTTTTTTTTTTTTTTGACATCCTTTGGAGTTTTGATCTCCATATTTGGAAATGTTTACCCATTGCTCTGATCTATTGCAAGGGAGGGGAGGTGACTCAGGGTCTGGTGGAAGCAGGATTTGAATTCCTGTAGTAAGGTTTTTTTTTCCCCCGCCCCCCTTCCCCCCCCTTTCTTGTTTTGGAAGCTTGTTGTGGTCAGTTTTCAGTTCTCTCTTGCTCCTGGACCTTGTTCCAAATTTGATCTGCTCGAGAGGGAAGTGTGTTAGCGAAGGAGCTTGCCTGGATGCTGGTAAGTGCATCATTGCTGCTTTAGCAAGCAACTTGGGATTTTTTTTTTTTTTTGTTTAGTCAGATGGATTGCATCAAAGTGTGTGCGTTGCTGGTGGAGGCAGGCATGTAGATCACCAGTCAACAGCAAGGGACCCAATGAAACCTTCTGTAGCAGGGAAAGTTGGCTTAGTGGATTGGTCTCAAAGGCAAAATGTTTCTTCAGGCCTAGGTATAAAGAGAATTTAAGTCAGCTCCCATTCAGTCATGTTCTTCTTTTTAGTTTCACTGGCTAATGCAGCAAGGCAGCAGAGCACCGTAGAGTTAAATGAGTACGTGTGCATGTGGTCAGCAAGTAAAATATAGCTTAAGTATGATTTCTGTCTCCGAAGCAAGAGTGTGTGTTAAAAAGGCTGCATAACGTATGGATGTATTTCTCTCAAATGTTAATATTTAACTGTTTTGTTAGGGATCTGAAGAAGTTTAGCTGCTGTAACTGGATGAAGGTTCAGTGTCTGGTTTTTCCTGTTATTCTTTATTTTTCCTTAGTGTGAAGTTTTTAATCTGTCTGGTACTGCAGCTGGCTGCTTCTCTTCCCCTCCCCGCTTCTTTCTCTTTCCTGAAAGGAAACTGCAGTTCATCCAGGCAGTCAGGGGTGTGGGGGGAACCTGGAAGATGCTCTGCTTCCTCTTTTATTCATGGCGGCTAAAACCATGCCAGGGAATCTGGAGCGGAGATCCACCATCCCGCATTCCTCTCGTCATTTGCAGCATGTAACACATATAGAGTGCTTTTAACACTGCTCCGGGGGTTGCGCAGCAGCCAGTCCCGTGCCTCAGACAGAAAGCACTGCACTTCGTCCTTTTACTTGGGAAGGGGCGTTGGTGAAACACGGTTTATAGTTCCTACTGCTCGTTAGTGATGCTTGTACCTTCTTGGCTAACTGGTATTTTTAGGCTAATTCAAACCTGTTGTTATCATACGCTCCCTGTTTTAAATTGAAGACCTTTGTTAGAAAGTTAAATCTCTTGTTGGTTTCCTTTTGCCCCTTTAAACAGGCATTAATACTCAGTGTGAGGTTTGGTTTTCCAGAGATGTGGATTTGCAGCAGGTCCTTGAGGTGTGAAACTGGCTTGATTGTTCTGGGCAAGGAAAGATGCTTGGCTTAGTTTGCCCGAGGATGGGAGGCGAGCTGAAAAGCGCTCAGCCACAAGAGGTGATGAAGGGACTGCTGGAATGTATTCCTGCAGATGGGACATGTTGGGAGTTTGCAGACTTTAGCTGCATTTTAATTCTTGTTGTTTCAACAAGCTACTTGGATTACTGCAGCTTTTGGGGTCAGGGCCCCGCTGGGCTGGGCTTGGTACTAGTGCAAAGGAAAGAACTGCTGTCCTAAGGAGTGTACAGCCTGAACGGACAGCGTAGGTGATGGGTTGGAAAACAGGGCACCGGGGAGGCGTATGGAGCTGTTGCAGCATGTGAAGCCTCAGCCCATCAACTCTCCAAGGAGCCACCCAACCTCTGTCGTGTGTGGTGGTGCAAAGCCGTAGAGGGCAGCAAGCCGGTGGTCTGCGTCGCTCCTTGTGTGCTGCGCTTTGCCTTTGCACGCGTGGCCCTGCGCAGCACTTCCCCCACTCGGCTATGCCCTGGATCAGCCCCTGCTTCTGGTGGCACTTGGATGGACGTGGCACGTCCAGGCTTCGCCAGCTGCTTGTGGCCAAGCTTGGTGTTTTGGGGACAGCATGGCAGGACTGGAAGTGATGATGTTCTGTTCCCCTCACTGTTTCCCCCCTTTCCCACTCGCCAGGACAGGCTGCTTGTTGGAAGACAAGGACGAGCCGTGCCTGGGTGCTATAACCTGGGGCTCAGGGCAGTGCTGCTCTGGCACATGGGGGGAAGCACGTTGGGGCTGTTAATCTTCACGTGCCGATCCTTCTCTGCGCAACGTCTCATCGCCACGAGGACGTGACTTGAGAACTGGATGGACTGTGAAGGATGAGCTCCCCAAGTGCTGCCTGTGTCACCCCGATGGGTGCTGGGCAGGGCTGGGGGACCTCTGGAGGATGGAGGATGCCACGGCTGGGACCGCGGGCTGCCAGGGCTCTCTGTCTCGTACTTCTCCAGGACCTGGGCAGATCCAGTGATCACTGATGCTAACCAGGATCCACAGCGGATTTTCTTCTGCTCCAGGAACAGAGCCATTAAAGGCTGACCTGTAAATTCATATAGCTGTCTAAAGATTTTTCCTGCTGCAGCCTGGCACCCTGTAAATACTCAACTCTGAGAAGCTTTCCATGGCGCTGGACCTTGAGTGTGATCAGAGCGCTCCATGCCTGCCTTTCTTAAGCTTCGCTCAATCACTTCTAATGATGTATTAAAAGCAGCGGATTTGCTTTAGCTCCCATATAAGGAGGATTGGTTCGCAGCCCATCCTTCATCCCTGTTGTTGCACTGATCGATCCAGGGCTGGCACTGCACAGGGATTGGCGAAATGGTGACACCATCACTGTGTGGCTCGGGTGCTGTGAGGGGATTTAGCGTGCAGTGAGGGCTGGGTGTACGTCTGCCACAGCAGGGAAGCTGCCCCAGGTAGCATGGGGCTAGCACAGGTGGGCATGGAAGGGATGAAGGTGAGACAAGATTATGAGCCTAGATGGCTCTACACATCTGATACTTTGCATTTCTCTAGGCAAAGGTTTTGGAGCCCTTAAACACTAAATCATGCCCACAGACTGAGGAAAGCTGTATTATCCTGGTGTGCAGGTGCAGAAGCTGAGGCACCGTGTGGCAAATTTGGGAAAAGTGCAAATCTCTGGATTCCACATGATGGTTCACACTCGGCTCCTGCAGACAGGCGGGTGCTTTGCAGCCTCGTGCCAAGTGGTACTGTGAAACCCATCCCTCTTACTCTAATAAAGTCGTACTTTTCTGAGCACTAAGTATTTCTGCATCAGTTGCTTAAAGGTAAACCAAGTTGTATTGAGTATTTCATAAAGTTGATATATGTTGCTGGTGTGTGACATGATCCCAACACATATCGTTACTCCAGGAATTTCCAGATGGCACCTTACCTAATTGTAGCACTGCTCCTTCCTAGCATCTGAGCAGAGTGCTCGTTTTAAGAAATGTCTGTTGTTATTAGCTTTATAATACACATTCTTGTGTAACAGCCGTTGCAAGCAGCAGGAGGTCTCACTCGCAGCCCAATCCTTCAGTCAACTTCGGGGCTGGAATTTGCTCCTGTGAGCTAGGTATTTGCATTTGGGATGAGGTCTTCCAAATGAGAAAAACTTGTTTGCCTCCAGTGAGCGTGTTGGTTCAAGTGCCCGGGAGGAGGAAACAAGCTGCTCTTGTTGCTTTACCACTGTCTTCTAATAGTTAACTGTGCTTATTGCTTGACATGGAAGGGATGAGTATGTTTTAAAGGAACATCAGGTTTCAAAAGCCTGGCTGCCTGCGGTGGGGAGGAAAGAAGTCCTTGTGCTGTGCTGTCTCACACCTGTGAGACATACTGTGAAAATACCACAGGGACGAGTTCCAGTGGAGCTGCCCGTTTTTGGCAGCCACTTCCCTCCTACATCCTTGTTCTTCAGGTAAATCCCTCTTCAACTCCATTAGCAGTTCCCCTTTCCTCCCTGAAAAGTCATTATCATCCCTTGAAATTAAGGAAAAGACAGGAGGAGGGAATAAATGGATGTTAAGAAGTAGAAAACGATCAATTAAATAGTACATAGTGTGTAATTTTCCTTGGAAACTTACTATGAAATTGAGGAGCACTTTAACAAGTAGTAATTTAAATTGCATTTGAACACTGCTAATGGGTTGTTTGCATGGGAATTTCGGTCATTTCACAGCAGGTTGTTGTCTTTAGTACCCCTTCATTCAGTTTAAAAATAAATAAATAAATCTCATAATGAGGAAGATGCTGTAGACAACTGGTCCAACTGTTACCACCAGTAAGAGGTGGTACCATGGAAATTTTGCAAGGACCTGTTACATTCAGAGACATTTACATCCTTAGCATCAGCTCTTCCAGTATTAAATTCATGGGAATTGGCACTTTTTATCTAAAAAAGCTTGTTATTGCTAAAAGGTAGGAAAATAAGATTATCCCTGTTGCACTCACAAACGTGATGGAGGCGGGGTGGCTGAAGAGGCTCCTCCAGGCTCATGGGGTTGGGGTTTGCAGCCGTGGGACCGACCTGGGAACGCAGCCCGCGGCTCCGTCTTTATCACCTTGAATGAATCATAACAACGTTTGGGATCTGATCCTGGCTCACTCCATCTGAAGAGGAACAAGAGAGAGGTGTTGATCAGCTGTAGCTGCAGGGTATTTTTACTTAACTTATTAGTCTTGTTTTTCCAGTGTTTAATGCTCTCCTCCACCACTATTTTAGTTATAAAAGTGCCAGCAATTTTCAGCAAAAGGCAATATCAGCCTAATCATGTGCTATTTTGCTGCTGACTGTGCTGGGAACAGACTCTATAGGAAGGCAAACGCGAGTTACTTGTCGCCTGTTGCTGAATGAACATCCCATTTTCAGAGCAGGGTTTTTGCAAATCCGTGGGCACGCTTAGCATATGGAAGGGGGTTCCAGTATCAAAACAAATCTGGCCTCCTGTTTCTGGATGTGTAGGTTGTTTCTTAGAAGATGGAACCTTTAAAATCTGTCCCTGCAAACATGGCTGTTAAATCCTGCTATTTCTAGAGATGTGAGGCAGCTGTCTGCACTGAGATAAGCTACAAAAAGGCAGTATTTTCCAAAAATGGCTTTTTTAGCTATACCTGCCAGACAGCTTGGCCAGCGGGAGTTCACCAGGAGCATCACCGCTACTGCCCTTTTATGCACAGGGAGCCGAGCAACGTAAAAACTTCTGGGCAAGTCTCCAGGGGCAGCGTTAAGCACCAGCTCTTCAGTCTCTATCCTGTGAAATGCTGCTACACAGAAAAGTGCATTCAGCACGAAGGAAGGGGTGCTTGTTGGTTTCATTTGTTCTTACGTGATCTCCTGTTGTTTTCTAGGTGATTGCTTTGTCCTCGACTTTTGTTCTTAATTTTCATTGTGTCTTTCTTGTTGCTGACTCAGTGACCATCTCCTTTAATCACAGGGTGGTTTAAATGCCCCCCTGATTATTTACTTGAAGGCGTTCCTGTTTGCTGTGTAGTCTGAGGATAGCTGGTGAGTTCAGATGAAACCAATAGCAAAAATTGTAATTTTTCCTAAGGGTCTGGATAAGGTTTTTCATAGCGTAACGGTGTTATCGCTTATACTTCCTGATGCACGCGCTACCTGCAGTGCTTTGTTGGTTATCAGCTAATTCTCCACCGAGATGTATGAGTGTAAGAAAGCTACATCAGATAATCTTGTAGAGGCTGTTAAGACTGCAGGGACAGAGAAGGACGTGGCTTTTGAGCATGCTCCCAGTGAAGAGTTTCTGAAAGCTGGGAGGGCACTGGAGATGGGTGTTTTGAAGTGACTGAGGTGATGTCCTTGTGTAGGCGAGGGGCTGGTGTGTACGGGGAGGCAGGGGGTGAAGTCCACGTGATGGAGGAGTGCAGAGGGCTAGAGAGCAGCAACTTGGGGCGTTAGGAAACCCCAGACAACTCAGATTCTCATGAGATAAGGAACAGCTGATAGCATCAACTCTGTGAACTGTCTAGCAACTACTCTTGTCCTCTTCTGTTTTTATTTTTTTGGTTGAATGAGCATTTAGCACATTGATTCCTGAGAAGTGCTACTCCTGCTATGCAAATCCCCCATCACGCATGGGCGTTGTTGCCAAACAGCCAGCCACTTCGATGCATCGGCTCAGCCCTGGCATGGTCGGGGGTTTTTGCCTTCACTGCTTTTTTTTTTTTTCCTTGGAGCAGGGGCTGCCTCTTAGTCACTTCTTGATGCCCTATGTGTTGTGGGTAATCTTTTCTTCAGAACTTTTTTTTCCTTACTTTCCTAGCTTTCCATTTCAACAGCCCACTTGCCTCTTTTCCAGCCTCCTTCCAAAGGAACAGAGACACTTGGCTGGTGGAAGTAAATGGAGGTTGGATAGATGCTCCCCTAGCAAACAGCCGAGTGTGTCTGCTCATCCAGAAACCCACTGAAAACTGAATATAAATGAGGCATGTGGGGTTTGAAATAATCCCAGTGAGTTATTTCTGGCCGTGTTCTCCTCTCGTTAGTGCACGCAATGCTCCCATGGGCATCTCTATGTCTTGGGGTTTGAGCTTATGGGTGAGCAGCACTGGTAAAGGCCCTTTGTTTCCCTACCTTCCTCTCTCAACTATTTTTTGAAGAATGCTGATAAATTTAAGTGATAACCTTGCAACTGAGAGATAAGGAAGAAAAAAATCTTATGGGTGGATTAGTTTGCAGTGGAGGGAAGGCAAACACCGAGGGAGCCCACGCTGAGCTACCCTGAAATGCTGAGACTGCTTATTTATCATTTACCTGCCCCGTAAATACTGGGCTTTACAAGTGGAGAAGACAGTCCTTGTCCTAAAAAGTCTGCAATCCCAGGCAGACAAATATGCACTTGAGGGCTGGGGAAGGGAGGGCATGGGTGATTGCTGGAGATAGAAATCCAGATAAAGTGGATTTCTAGAAGAAAAGGACTTCTGAGGAGGGAGTTGTGGGTGATGAGAAGGGTGTTTAAGGTGCCGGAGGAGTGGATAGACAAAGGAGTGTAAATGGGTATGGAAGGAGGTGAGAAGACCTGAAAGGAAATGTGGTTGAAGGGGAAGGTAGAAAGCGAGAAAAGAAGTAGGAGGAAAAAAAGAGCAACAAGTCAGCTGTGGGAGGGGGTACTGTGGGATGTTGTAGATGAGAGTTGAGATGACCTTAATGTCTCTTCGTGGTGTGTTAAAAGCTATGCTGTAACTCAGCTACTGGGATTAGTCATCTCCCAGTGTATGAAGTACCAGTTTCTTCTTTGAATGGAGAGTACTGGTCCTGGCTGAAGTCCAGTGCTAGAAGATCTCTTGGCTGGGCTCAAATGCCCCATGCATCTGGGAGGTGTTGGGTGGTTACACGCCGTGTAGTCCTGTGCGTGCACCATTCCCAAACCTTAATAGGCAAGTGCATAAGTAATTTACCACCTTCTGCTTAATGCCATCAAAGTTAGTCCTCTAGAGAGACTTAGACAGCAAATCAGAGATTGGCTTGTGTGTGTGTATGTATATATTTAATATCAATGTATATGGTATGGGTAGGTTTTCAAGTGCAGCAGGCTGCACTTCAGTGACTTCTGATGAGATGTGTGGGATCAGTGGTTTGTGTTGCGCCATACCCACTCCCCAGTAAATGAGCAGTAAATTTGCACAAAGGTCCTTGTTCATTAACTTCCATGGAACTGAGGTGGGAAAACTCGCTTGTCATCTGCTTCCGATGTATGCAGTTTTCAGTTCCCTAAAAAGACCTTGGGACTTCCACAGCTTCCTCAGGGGTTTTGTTTCATCCCCAAGGACTGAAGGTGTCAAGGAAGAATTTACCGTCACCAGCCTTCTTTCCCTTTCTCTGATTTTTTTTCTCTCTTTTTGGAAGTGGTTGTCCTTGATGTTTGGCATTTATACCCTGGCAAGTGCCTGTAGACTGGAAAGTCCACAGAGTTCTCCTGAAGTAGCAGTAGTAGCTTCACCTAGACACTTTTCCTCCCCAATTTGATCCCCCTCCAGCTTGCTTATCTTTTTGGGGGGCTTGTGTCTGATCCCCACCTGTTTTTTGGGTCTCCTTTCACTGCTGATGCTTTCCACATCTTCCTTCTGGTTCCTCATTTCCTCTCCAAAGTAGTCCCCCATCTTTCTAGTCCTTCCCTAATTACCCATTAGTTAGACACAACTTCTTTGTAGCCAGTAAAAGGCATGGGAACATGAAGGGCATCTCCTCTGGAGCTCAGTCCATCTACTGTTGTAGCACGCTGTTCCAGCAGGAGAAAAACCTGAGTTTAGAACATCTGAAATTGCCCATTATCTCGGCTCATTTCTTGCAGTCCATAATTTGGGGGTGGGGAAGTGAGGGGAAGAGGAGGCGAGTCACTCTAAAAATGACTCATTCCACGATAGATCGATACAAAATGTTCCATTACATTTTCATTGCCAAAAATGACTCCCCTCTCCCACCCCCCCACTCCCCCCTTCTGTGAGATGCTGCAGAGGCTGCTTTGCTAGACCTAGTGGTGGTGTCTCTTGGTGCATGTAGGTCGGTGGCATAGCCAGCCCAGCAAAAGGGTGTCTGAGTTTTGGTTCAGACCTTACTTTCTCGGTGGGCTGAGATTGAGCATGGTGCAGATGACCTGCTTTTGGAGGGGAACGAGATTCCTGGCTGCTCTCAGGGGATTTCATGCCACTCGAGGCATGAAGCAGACCTGTTTGACGAGAGGAGTCACTCCCAGCCTTCCTCTTTGGCAGGGAGGCCAACAGATGTGTAAGGCATAAGGCAATATAAAGGGACATAATAGAAAGTATCGTGGGATATCTGCCAGCAACCTCTTTGGGCTGGTGCCACTGGTCGCTCCCTTGGGCCAACAAGACGTTTCAGTGGTGCGTCCTTGCTGAAGTTTCTCGGTGTTTGCAGTGATGGGGTGGAAGTGGAGATGATGGGCTTTCTCTTGCCTGCAGGTGTTTACACAGCCCTTGGTTTTTAAAATATGTTTAGGGCAGTGATATTATCCTCCATTTACTGACCAGTAAGGGAGGGAGGCTAAGGGACTTGCCCAAGGCTACACAGATGTGCACAGATGTATATAAGCATTTGTACGTATGCATGTGTATGTAGATATATGGCAAGGCCAAGAATTGATCCAAGTTTCCTGACTCCCTTTGTCCCGTCCTTCTTCCTGGGATCTTCAGGGGCACCTTTATGGGAAGCCCTACGGTAGCAGCTAGCCATAATTGTTCCGGTGCACAGGAGGATGCTCTCCTCCGGGGCTCTTTCCATCAGGTGGTACCTATCTGCCACTCTCGCCTGGCATGGCAAGTGCCATGGAATGGGATGGGAAATGTCACTGAGCTGACCTCAACTGCAAAAAGGCTGCAAAGTATTTGTGGTTATAGCACATCTTCCACCTGCCACGAGCAAGGCCTTGATCTGCTGGTAAACTTGCAATGCTGCTTTAATAAACAAACCCCCAAAATTTTGCTGGGACAAATTCAACCTGCGAGGGAGGTGGCTGAGTTCATGGGCGCTCACTCCTGATAATGTTATCTGTTAGTGCAGACGGCACCAACAGTATCTTCCCCTTCATCCTGGACTGGGAGAAGGTCTTACGAGGAGTTGGGCGATGCGGGGTTCTGCATTGTGGTGTGCCGTGATGGCAGGGGCAGGATCCAGGATGGTTGGCAGTCCCGGGTAAGCTGTATGAAGCTGCTGCTCTGCTTCGAAGCTGCTGTCGCAGAGACTCAATGTTACGGGATCCAGGGCACACACAAACGTGTTTACTGAGCAAATAAAGGCGGGAGAGAAAAAAGGAAAAGCCTCAAAGTGGCTTTGGGTGTTTTTTAAGTGGTAAACCTGAGAAATTCCTGAGCGTATGCAATTAATGTCTGTTTAAACAGAAACTTCTTTAATAGCTGAAATACCAACACTTACGGAAGAGCTTTCCCGGTGGGTCTTTTTCATCTCTAACCGCCTGCCTTGGCGGGATGTGCGGGGGGATGACTCCGAAGGTGCTGGGCTCGGCATTTTCGGTTAGGCTCGTTAGGTGTTTGCAAAGGGCGATGCCTTCCTTTGTTCCTGGCTTGCTCCCACCTCCCTGATTGTGTGGGGGCAAAAGTGGTAAATTCATAGAAAAACCTCACCTATTTGGGTCACGAGGGTCTGATGCCTGACGTAGTTTGTTTTAGTGGAGTGTCATTTGGCATCGTTGTGTGTGTATATGGGTATATATGATTAAGTACATACGTTTAAGTATACAGCAGCTGGGAGGGGCAGGTATAGCACACTGGCATTTCTCAGGGCTTTGGACAAGATATCAAGATGTTATTGTTTACTTTAATCACAGAGGAATAAGGTGCAGAATGGGCTAAAGGGCTTTTCTTCCATTTGAGCTGTACGCTCTGTGTCTACGAGCAGGCTGCCATCTGTGAGCAGCTTTGCTGGTGAAAGCCCGTGAAGTTCTTGGAGCAAACGGGGAATGGCGTACGTGGTGGAGGCGGAACAGGCGGTGACAGAATCTTTGCGGGCATGACCTGCCCATTAAAATTTCACAGGGTCTTACTGGCGGTATGGATGTCATACCAGCAGCCTGCTGTGGACGTGATGCTGTTTGTGTATAGTTAATTTGATTAAAAAAAAAAAAAAGGCATGAGGATGTTTCAGAGCACTGCGCTGAGCGGTGACAGAGGGGCAACCACTCAGAACAGCCTCGCTGAGCTTCAAAGAGAGCAGCGAGCACTGCCATCGCCCTCCTGGTTAGCTACAGCAGTGACCTGGGGTTTTCTGCTTGTGCTGGAACATGCAAAGGTACACTTTTCACCTTTTTCCTTTTATCTTTTCCTTTTAAAAACACCATTTAAGTGCCTTTGTGGTGCTTCGGCAGCTGTTGCTCAACCCTGTACCATTGTCCATGTGCTCATTGGCGGTTCCTTTATTATTTTGATACTGCTTTCACAAGTAGACCAGCTGTAAGGAACATCTGCAGGACCTGCTTCAGTGGGGCTACACCATACCTGAGCTTGGTGGTGCACGGGGCCAAATCCATAGCGGGTGTAAATGGCAAAGCATGGTACCTCACAGCCTGCTCTGTCAAGGCTGTTCTATGAGTATAAAGGAACCATGTTGAACTCCTCGCAGTATATAAGTCTTTGAAAGCTTGACACGGACATGATGTTCCTCCCCGAGCCATAGCTGCTGGATCTCTTGGTGCAGTTCTTTTGTTGCTCCCAAGTGCTGGGATTAATGTGGAGCAAACTCTGAAATGTTTGAACAAGCTGCGATCTCCTTGTAATCTCTCTTTTTCCCCAGACAAGCACACGGAGAGGTTCAGCCCACCCTCCCCGCTTTCCTTCCTCCTCCCAACCTTGAGCCTGTCCCGCTATTGTGGATTGCTTGTGTCATGCACGAGTGTGTTGCATTTGTCCCTTGAGAACGCATCAGTCACTGCTGATTTGTCTCCAAATCATTGTCCTTGCAGTCTTGAATAATACCCATGTTAAGCAGGTGGAGCTGATACAATCACTTCCAACTCAGCTGATGGCAACTGGGTCAGATCCTTTCTCACTGTTTCCTGACAGGAGAAAATAAAGCACATGAGAAGGCAAAATACATGAGATTTCCCCTTTGTCTCCCTTCCGCGGCCCCCAAATCATGGTTTCCTCAACAACAAAAAAAGAAGTCTCAGCCAATCTGTTTCACGGAAGAGGCTGAATTTCTTAGAGTCAACATTTCCATGTCTGACAAAGTTTTAAAAAGTAAAAAAAAAAAAAAAAAAAAAAAAAAAAAGAAAGAAGAAAAAAGGGCAGAGAGGCTGCATGTGGTCTGGCAGGCAGCCAGGCAAGGAGTGCTCTTTGGGGTTATTATTAGGCAGATAACTGTATCAAGAGCTTAAACATCAACCTGGTTCTGAAGGCTGCGGCGCTCTGTTTGAAATGCTGATGCACGTTTGATGCTCGTGAGAAAATGTATTGCACTATCTCAAGCCACTTTTTTTTTTTCTTTCCCCCTCCTGCAATAACTTGGGTGCTGGTAGAGTTCCTGGGAAGCGACTGCAGGTGCTCCACAGGGAGCTATTGCTAGTTTTGAGCTTTCAAATCCTTTTCTGTTCTTACGAGCAGCTCTTTGTTCCTGCCTCTAATAGGAACCATACCTAGAGTTTGCGTGTGTCAGATGGAGGCGTCCCTGAGTGAACTGACCTGCCTTGAAGATCGTCTCACCCCTTCTCGGAACCTATCTCAGCATGGAGGGAGGAAGTTTTGAGGACCATGGGTTCTGGTTCGGAAGGTGTGTGCACAGAGGGGTGCTCAGGGGCGTGGGGAAACCCGATCACCAGCACTGCAGTGCCCTGGAGCAGTGGGGATACACGGGGAGATGGAGGGACAGACTTCTGATGATCCTTGAGAATTGCGATGCAGTATTTAACACGCGTGAGGAGCAGGAGCCGATGGAGATGTGCACGGGGCAGGGTGACACAGGCAGGGCTGCTGGCTGGGAAGTTTCTTCTCAAGTGCTTCAAGACCAGCAGAAGAATGTCTGTTTGTAATGCTTCTAGATACCATGTATCCGTCTATGTTCCCATCTATAGACAGTATGTGCAAGGCTATATATAAACGCTGTGGTGGCTGGTATTTTGGCTGATACACTCACAGTTTTGTGCCACATTGAGAGGTTTAAAAATATCTCCCTGTTCCAGGAACATCTATACCATGGCAGATGTCATCCGGCATGGGGAGTGGCTTCTGAAAAGGGAGCACAACATTATTACTATGAGCCTTAGTAGTCTATTAGATTATTTATTGCTTCACTGCCACCATAAGACATGTGAGGTGCGTTATTTCTGCCTGTCAGAGTTTTTTCACACATGCAGGCAGGCAGCATCTGTCACTCCTCCCTGCGAGTCACTAGCTTTCATTCTCAATGAACTTTCTTTCCAGCTGGAAGGAAGGCAAAATAAAGGCTTCAGGACTACATGGAGCTGATGAGCAAGGAGCTCATTAGCAATTATTTACTTTGGAGTTGTGCCTCTGAGGGCTGTCTTGAATTTGGGTCCTTCTTGGCCAGGACACAGTCACCTCATGCTTGCTGTTGTTTTATTTCAGGGCAGGTCCATCGACCTGTTGTGTCAGGCCCTGCGGAAACCTGGTATGAGTCAGACCCGTCTCGGTTGCACGAGACAAAGAGTAGGGTAGGAAACAAATGAGAAATGACTTGCTCAGGACTTTCTTTCAGGAGTAGCTCTCAGGTTCTCTGGGCCTCAGTTCGTCGGCCAAGGACCTGGCAGCGCTGCCTCATCCCCAAGACCTGTCAGAGTGTGGGCAAGTCCCATTTTTGTGTGTCCTTGCAGAGCTCTGGGGTTTTTGTGGTGGTTGCGAAGCATTGGCTGTGGCAGCCATGTTATGGCGGAAGTGCTCAGAGGGTGAACGCTGACGGCTTCAGCAAGCTCTGCTTGTACACGCAGGGGTAATTCTCTGTTGCTCATGCTTTGGACCGGGTTGGGGTGGAGTCTTTCAGACTGGAAGGGCTGGAGAACGTGTTGGGGTTTGTATGTCCATTGCAGAGAGTTCCTGGGCCCATAAAGAAAGTAAGGTAGTGAAAAACGAAAAGGCAACAGAGATGTGAGAAGTCACACATGAACCTTGACCTGGGTCTCTTGTTTCGGGGTACCCTGCAAGGTATCAGTGCTCTGTTCAAATCCTCCTCTGCGTGCTGGGATGGGATGCTTGTCCTGTAACCAAAAGCAGGGGAGCCAAAACTTTCCCTTCTGTGTTGGTGGGTGAGGATGGAGGCTTTGGATGCGGGTCCCTCTCTCATGTTCACTGTGAGGGGAAAAAATGATCAGTGGAGCAGTAAAGGTGTGGAAAGTAGGATTAGAAGCAGTCAACTCTTCTTTTGAAGACTGACCAGGTAGGAAGAGTCCCTGTGGGGCTTGTTACTTGTCTGAGCCTGGCAGGTGTGCCATGTTCCCTGCCCAGTTTGCCTGTGGCTTGGTAGGGTGTTGTCAATACTGGCCAGGCATCCTTGTCTGCCAGCTTTTTGCAGAATTATGGTGTTATTGGGGAAAGGCTTGCTGTAGAGGCTGCAGGTAGCCTGTGGCTCAATGGAACTGGCGTAGTGAGTTGCCATTGCCATGACATTGGTGTCTGGGGAGGTGCTGAACGGCCAGAGAGTTTCTGCTTCCCGTTCAAGGGCAGCCCAAGAGCCGAAGAGTGTTATGGATTTACACCCACTGGAGGCACAAGGGACTGTTGGATCTGGACCAAGGTAGAACCTCAACTTTTTCTATCACTTTATTCAGTCCATCATTAACGTTAGAAGTAGAGGGATGTTTGTAGGGTTTTTCTGTAGATCTCCTGTTTCTTGTATCCATCCCACAATTCTGGCCCGGACCCACTCACTTTTGTCAGGCCAACATACACAAGTGATAATTCAAATGAGATTAAGCTTGGTATGGACCTTCAGTGTTTTCCTGACAGGAGAGGAGTAGGAGGGACACATCTTGGGGCTGTCTCCTCCCTGCTGTAGCTGGGGATTGGGGTTGGGTTTACAGCAGCCACACCAGGTTGGTTCAGACCGTGTCCATTCAGCCCAGGGTCCACCTCTGCCTGTGGCCAGCAGTGGATGCTGAGGGAAGGCTACCAGCTTCCCCGCGTCGCTAGCAGAGAGGTACGGCTGCAGTGAGCCCCTGACCTTGCACAACGCCCTTCCCACTCTGACCTTGCAAAAACCCCGAGCATCCATGGCGCGGCCCTGCCGGCGGATGAAAAACAAAATACATAGAAAGCTTCAGCAGCATGGGCGTGTGTTGGGAGAATGGAGAGGAGGGGGTTGGAAAAATAGCTCCGGTGTCGCCTCACCGGGTGCCAGGAAGCGGCCCAGCATCAGGGTGAAAGACGAGCGGGGTCCGGCCACAGCTGGGTCGGAGGAGCCAGCAGCCCCGGCGTGGCGGCACATTCTGTACATTCTGCAGCCCCGCAGCACGTGGGGCCGCCCGACAGCCTTGGGTTGTGCTGCCAGGCATGCAGCTTAGCTGGTGTGTCGTTATCCTGACACCCGCTAAGTCTCTCTTTCTGCCCCCCCCTTTAACTGAGGTGCACTTGTTTATCCATTGGGGCTCTACAGCCTATAAACAGGATGTGTCTCTATTTCCTCTCAGCCCAGTAACACTAAACCGCTTTGAGTGCAGATAACGCTTTAGTAACCCTCCTCCTGGCTGAATGAGCCTTGTGTTGGTCATACCTAGCGCCAGATGAGACAGCACGCGCCTATATGTATATGTGTATTTATCTAATATATGGATGTGGTATGAGTTGGCCATGGTGAACAAATTCACGTTGCTGAAAAAGAAGTAAGCGCGTGTTTTAGGCAGGGTGGCTGTAACAGGACACCGATTTAAACCAGATCCTGAATTTACATTATGTAAAAACAAGCTATTGTATAAAACCCTAAGCCTGTGAAACCTTTTAGGGGAAAAATTTCTGCAGTTTATTTTGTTTAAATGTCGCTTCCTAAAGATTTTCCCACTATGCCAGAGACCTGGATACTGAGAGCCTGACAGTGAAATGGAGCATGGGGAAAGGGATTGCATTAACTAGTGCTTGTAATGCCGAGTGAAATTTTGAAGGAGGAAAAAAAAAAAGTAAGAAAAGAAAAAGACTAACACTGTATTTCAAGAAATTGTCTCCTGTCACAAAGGCAGTGTGGAGCCTGTGCAAAAGCAGCGAGGATAAAGGTCATTCTTCTGAAGTACTTTTTGAGCTGGGACCTTGCAATCACAAATAATAGTAACAAGCAGAACGGAGTTTTAATTTGAGATGTTCAGTGTCTTAGGTTTAACGTTCAAGATGTTCAGTGATTTCTATTGATTGTGATCTTGTTGTAAGCTCTGCCCTATATCAAGTCTTTTGTAGCCCCTGCTCCCTTAAATCTGTAACTTCCTTTAATATCTCACCTTTGATTTAAAATAAACTTAAGGTTCTGGGCCTCGTGGTTGTGTAGGAAAGCTTTGGGAAAAGGGCTCTCTATACAGAGCACCAATAGGAGGAAAACTTCAAACATACTAATGTTTATTGTGTTAGTTTTGAAGCCAATCTTACCAACTTTGAGGCTGGCCTGATGATTTTTGAACACTTGGTATTGGAAAGCAGGTCTCTAGAAAGGAAGTGAATGATGTCTGATTTTTCTTGGGTCGGTGTGCCCTTAGTTCAAAGGAATTGTCAGTGAGAGCTTATGCTTTTGTAAAGGTTTTAAGCTTCTACCCACCACTTTAACTGGGTTGTCAGATCAACACAACGTCTCATTTACGGAGACGTACTCTGGATCTGTTACTGAGCCGTGGTTCAGAATAGCTAGTGAGGAACAAGTTGTTCTGCCACGGCTCTTCTGTGAGTGCTTCATATGCATGCTGCTTCATTCCAAAATGAACATGCCTTATTTGACTTAGTTCAGGCTGTTTTGGAAGGTGGAGTAAGCTAAAACATGGAGGGGAAAAAAGGTCTGTTCTTCCCGAAATAAGGTGATCTGCATTGGGCATCCTTTCTGCGAGCTTTTTGTGTTTTGAAGTCGCTACCTACCTGGGCGGGCAGATCACGAACCATGCGGCTGGGCCTGAAATTTTTGCCATTCATTTGTGGTAACAGGGAGCCCTTAGGAGATCAGCCGTTTTCTATAAAAAGCTGGATGATGCTGATTTTAATAGAGGGGTCAGCGTGCTTGCCTCTCGTGCACTGGCTTGGCACATTGTCCTTTTTGTATGAGCAGGCTGGGTGAGTGACGGGGCATACTTGCACCCGGTTGCATAAGGGGTTGACACAAATTAATTGGGTGATGAAGCTGATGTGCCACCTGCCATACAGATGCCATTTAAATAAAGATGTCACCCTGATCCCAAAAGCATTCACCTATCACAAGGGCTGGCAGCGCTGGGTAATATTTAAGCTGTTTCGCTTAGCTCATGGAAAACAGGAGTAGATTTCAGCGTTGCCTTTCTGGGTGGGCAGTGTGACATTGTGAGCGGTCATGGGCCTCTTGGCCGGTGAGACACCCTCGTGGAGCTGGTGGCCAGGGGAGCAAGCAGTGCTGGAGGAGTGGTTGATGTTCTGCAGCAGAGCCTGGGCTTGTGAAATGGCCCGTCCCTCCAGACTGCGGGGGCAGCGGGGGATGTTGAGATTGGGTTTTGCTTTCCCACGGTGCAGTGTAACCCCTCCTGCCTCCCATTTAGTGTGGCATTACCCAACTGCCATTGCTTCTCTGGTAACATGCTTGCATCCCCCTGGTCTCATGTTTCCCAGGAGAAAGTGGAGCCGAATAATGTGAGATCCGTAAGTGGGCTAATTGCCTGCTCACGTGTTGGCATTCGGATCAGAGGGATCGGTTGGATCAGTGGAAAAGCTTCCTCTTCCCTCCGCCACACCTGGGTGCTGCAGCAGGGCTTGTCGCTCATCTCGCATGAGCGGTGTGGCACCTCCCGTGTGCTCTCCCCGCCCCCCCTTTTTGTTTTTCTTTTGGAAAAGGACAGAGCAGGACTGAAGGACTGAAGGGAAAAGGTAAAATTGAATTTCCATGGTGTCCAGTGTCAACGGTCAAAATTCTTGTCCCCACCTCCTGTCCCTGCAATCCCAGTGATCAAGATAGGGTGCGTTGATGGAGAGCCACTGGCTTTCCTTACTAGTGAAGGGGGATCCTCTCCTCGTTCCTTTCCTTTATGATAAAGCATTTGCTGGAACTAGAAGTGACAGCAAATCCTTGCTTTTGGGTACCAGACCTTTGTCCAGAAGGCAAGGTGCTGGTTAAACAATAACAGAAATGTGCAGGCTGGGCTCCCGCTGAGATTGACCATCAGTGATGGTGCCTGCTCCACACCTTCCCGCTGGAAGGAGGGCAGTGCTGAGGAGCTGGGATGCTCTTGCCAGCTGATGGACGGACACGCCAGTGGGTGAGAGCAAATTGCCATGAGGGTACATAAAACAGATGAGGTTTTAATTCTCACCTGCAAGCTTGAGTCCTCTTTATTTAATTGGTGACTGCAAGTCAGTAGTTTGTAGACTTTGGACAGATTATATGGGGAGAGCATCTGGGCTGGGTCCCAGCTTGATTTTTTTTTTTTTTTGGGGGTGGAGGAGGAATGGAAAGTGTGTTGGGGAAGGAGTGGAAATTGGTGAGGCTCTTGGAGTACACTGGGGACTGCTGTGGCCTAATCCTGCCATGTTCTTTTCCTATTCTAAATAAGTCTTGCATTTTACAGACTTGAGCTAAATGTAATCACGAGTAACATCCTTTAGGCTAGCGGTGTGGGAGGACCTACCTTTGTTTTCGTGAGGTTGCTCTGATAGCCTCAGCTGCTTTAGGAGTGGTGCATGGAGCACACCGGGGGCTTGTAATCAGGGGGAGGCTTACCATCCATTTTGTGAGGATCAGGAGGAGACTGGACTTGCTGGTGAGCACTCAAATATTGATGTATGCTGTAGGAGAGAAGGCAATGTCTCCGTAGAAACTTCTGAGACTGGGAGGAGAGCGTCTGAAGAGGGAAGAGAACAACAAGTATTGCATCCATGCGTAAGAGATGGATGTTAGAACAACCCCTTCACTTCTCCCTGCTAGAAGTCACTCTGGATATAAGGTGGTTCCCCTCCCTTTTCTCCCTGTATCCAAGCAGTTTCTCACTGTCCTGGCCATCTCTTGAAGCGGTCTCCATGGTTAAAGCTGCTCCCTGCTTCATGCATCAAGGTCAAGAACTGTGCATTTTCCTGTCCTGTATCCTGTAGAGAAGCTCTCCTTCCCCATTGCTCACCTTGGCAAACATGAGGTGCTCTCATCTGACAGGACTGACTGGTGCATGGTTCCTGTTCAAGTAGGAAGATGAACTGGGCTAAAAATGATAACTGTTGTCATTAGTGTGCCTAGGAGGGAATAAAAATTACCTTTGTCTTGTGTCAAACGTTTGCTGATGCTCCAGTAGGTTGAGGAGGTGATCTCCAAGTGCTGCTACCTTTGTTGGATTTGTGGCTGACTTTTGTTGACAACACAGGGGACTTTATAAGTTAAAAACTTTAGTCCTAAACCTTGCACTCCTGATTTCTGTGTATTAGCCTGGAGTGGCTTTAGAGGATTCATCTAGTGCGTGTTCCTGATGCCTGAGCGACTCCGCACCTTCTGGCATTTGAAAGCAGGAAGGACACTGTACACTGTGTGAAGAAGCTTGGTAAAAGACACAAGAGAACAGCTATTTCTTATGCATTCAGAAATGCTGATTGAGAAGTGGTAGAAAAGAGAGAATGTATAGGCCAAGCATCTTAGTAGACAACTTCCCTGCAGTATTTAAACATTTTGGTGAAAGAAATATATTTGAAAAGTGCTGCTACTGCATAAGAGAGTAAGGGCAGTGTTGCATCAAACTAGAGAAGAAAGATGAACTGATTAGTTTCCTCACCATTTCCCCCCCCTACACTCTCTTGTTAACATTTAAAGTGGAAAAAGTCATCTGGTTTGTAAAATGTCACTTGGTTAAAGAAAAAAAACAACCAACCGAAAAGTCTAAGCAAGCATTCACTGCGTTGTGTGGTGGGTGGGATTGTAGGACCTACACAAAAACAATGCTTGGGAGTTGGACTGGCCCAGGAAGGAGTGGAGGGGAGTGATGCGCCAGGGCTGGATGTGGCAGAGTCAGTGGTTCTGGTGTGAAAACAAGATGGTGTGAATAGTTCCTCCTCCCAAAACTGAGATGTGTTGGTTCAGTCCACCGGTTAGTAATACCTAAGAGGGGGAGCAAGGGTTTATTTGATGGAAGAAAATGAATGTTAACATGAGCAGGGGATTAATTCGGAGTTTGGAAGGAGGGCGTTGCAAATGCTGGGGTAGTGCAAGCCTGTCAAAGTGTCCCCACCATCACTGGTGGAGCAGAGGCTGCTGCTGTGCAGGGTTCAAAACTAGCTCTTGGGTGGAAAATGGGAAGTGTTTTCTGTGGGGGGAAAAATTTAGAAAGAAACAGGAAAAAGCACGTCCTGTTTTTGACAAAAAATAACTCCTAAACACCTTCCCCCTTGCCCCCAGTAAAACCCACAGACCTCTCCAGAATCTGAACTTTCTAGTTCCTCTTTGGTTTAAGAAAAACAGTACAACACAAAGCTCCCTCCCCTCTAGAACACCAAAATATTGACTAAAAATCGTGCACAGATGTTGTTCTTGGTGGTGGGAGACAAGCAGAGTTCTCCTGGGGAATAAATTGATGGGAGACCTCCAGGTGCTGCCTAGAGCTCAGATGCTCTCTGCTGCTTCACGGCACTGTGTGAGTTTGCTGGGAAGAAGTAGATTAAGTTTTGTGAGGACTTCTTTTTTTTTTCAATGCTGGTGGATGCTGTCTAATGCCCAGTATTTTAATGTAACGCCCTTGGTCGGCTGTGCCTGTTGTCTGTGCTTTGTGTGTTTTGGGAACCAAACAGTGCTCTGCCTTCCTTGGGTTTTTGCCCTTCTCCTCCTCTCAGCTGTGTAACTGAGTAATTCTGTCTGGTTGATAATCCCTGGCTTCAAACTCTTACCTCAAATCAGCAGGAAAGCTTTACCTCCTCTTCTCCCTCCCCAATTTCCTCATTGCCTGCACCCTGCAGACGTGCTCCTGAGATGCTGGGTGTGGGTTACAAGTTCCTGAGAAAATCTGTGGGTAAATAATTAATGTGGCGTAACACTGAGCTCCCCCTCTCCTCTCCCCTCCCTGGGGCTGAATGGTGACAGTGAATATTCCCCTTCTGAGCTTGTCCTGCCTGTCCCAAAGAGCAGATCTCTCTCTTTTTTGGTCTTCTTTTGCCTCCTCTTTGTGAGAATAAAGCACAAACTGCAAAGGAGAGGTGGAATTGCAGACAAGGAGCTGACCTGTAAGTCTTTGTTGATCTGGTTACATCCCTGCTCAGTGGAGAAAACAGCTTCTTGCTTGAAAGAAGGTAAAGTGAGTTGCAAACTGGTGCAAGGATAAAGCCACTCTATGCAAAAGCTGCGCTTGGTTGGGGTCTGGTTTGAGCTTCCAGAGCAAACTTGCATTGGGAAGCAGCAGCACCCAGACCTCCACGGTGGATGTGCCTGATACATGCTCACCTCTCCTACCTGCTTCCTCCTGACCTGAGCAGGGTGTGTGCTGCAAAGAGAAATATCACTCCAAAAAGCCTTCCATAACCAACCTGAACTGGAGCTAAAAGTTCCTCTGGGTGAACACCTCTCCCTCTGGCAGGAGGCAGACCTGAAGGTCATTCTGGCTGCTGTAAAGCATGAGTTTCATGAATTGGACACAAAGGTGGGAAGGAAGGACAACAAGTGGGAGTTATGGCCTGTAAAGAAGTGGCTCTGAAAAGGCATTTTGAGGTGCATGTCAATGAGCAGTTCAGTGCAAGCTCCTAGCATGACATGGTGGCAAAAAGGGTCTGGGAGCGATCAGTGCCTCTGCAGCAGGATAGTGGATGAAGATACCAAGGATTGACTTTCTCGATATGATATTGGTATGATGTTTGTGTGAAAATGACTGAAATGTTGTGTCCTGTTTGGCTGTGTCTGGGTAGGTGATGTCTGGTGATTTGGGTTGTGCGTGCGCCAGTATGATGGTTCCTCATGGGTTTGTGACTCCATGGATGACAAGCAAGGGATCTGAACTGTCCTGCCACCCTCAGAAAGTGCTCCAGTACAGTGGGGATGGAGGGTGTGAGAAATGGCCGTGGAAGAGTCGGTTTGCACCATCCCTTCTTGCTTGTGATACCGTCTCTAAAAGGCAAGTGATGGCAGCTCTCCAGGAGGTGGGGGAGTGGGAGGACTTGCAGCGATATCTGAAATCCTTTCCCCTAAGCCTTTGCATCAGGGCAGGGGATAACCGCCCTGGTTGCATTGATTAGAGGCCACACACTTGAAAGCTGCAGTAAAGCGTGAAGTGCAACCAGTCCGTGTATTGTACTCTTCATTGGGAAGACCCCCTGAGTTGCATTATGAATAAAAGCGATACTTATGGTAACGAAGTACTTCAGGGCAAGTGGGTTGTTGGGAACTGCCGTGTTGAGATTGTCAGAAGCAGCGTGGCCTCCCCAGCACCCAGGGCATTAGGTATGGATTAGACTGTGGACATAGTTGCATGCTGTCTTGGAAACTTTGGGATTATCCCATTTTTTTGCTATTTCTCCCAAAGCCCTTCATGAAACAGCACGAAGTTCCAGCTCCTTTGGGCATTTAATCCATACACCAAATCCCTGCCATGTGCAACTGTCAGCCCCCCTTGCTCCCTAGGAACCTGGGACACTGCCAGCTGGTTTGGATGTCACCCTAAAGTGCCTCTGCTCTGGGCTGATTTAAAACAAAGGTTTATTATGAGCTGGAGCAACGGCTCTGCCGGTGCTCTGGTTTTAGGCGTGCTGTCAGGCTGTGCAGTGACCTGCACAGGTCAGAGTCTGTGTGCTGGGGCTCCAGGGAAGCAAGGAGATGTGGTGCTGCTGCAGCATTGCAGGGGTCCTGTGTGGTCCCAGGCTGGAGCTGGACATGGAGCATGGTCTGCTCAGGGCTTGGTCCTGCTCAGGGCTTGGTCCTGCCCAGGAGCTCTCCTACCCAGAGGCCTGCTATCTTCCTACAAAGGTGGGCCTCTTACTTGCTGTCTTTCCTGCCCTCTTTCGAGGCAGGTGGAAGGAGAGGAGAAGAGATGACAATTCATATATTCTAATAAGACCAAACCTTGTGCCCTGTGCTGCCCCTCCTGGGGCACCAAACCATTGGTACCCGTCCTTGTGACAGTCCACCTGGCTCCAGCCAAGGGCTTTTTTTGTTTTGTTTGTCCTGGGTGCCATTTTGTGTGTAAAGTCCTAGGAATCCTATAAGACAGGCGCCCTTGAGAGGTGGAGAAATATTTTATAGGGTAAGTTGGGTTGTGAACCCTCAAAATCCAATATTGCTGTTTTCAGCTCTGTCACAGATTCCTTGTGTAATTTTGGGCCCTTTCACACAGAAGTCTAGTGTGACTGTTGGTGGGGTTCATGTGGAAATTCTTAAGTTAAAAAGGCCAGGCTCAAGGTTAGTACCAGAATCAATAGTCTCAAGTGAATTGATTCTTGAAGTTTGGAAATGCAGCTCTCGTGCTTCTCTGTGCCTCAGCTTCCCTTTCTGGTAAGTGGTGCTGTGGAAACCTCCTCCTGCGTGCTGTACAACACTAGCTCAGCCTCAGTCAGACACGTACTATGGCAACAATGGCTGCGGAAAGACCTGCTGCTGGTGAGATCAAGAGGAAGAAAATGGGAAATACCCAATGTGTCTGCAAAGAAAAGGAACCCAAAGAGTCCTTTGATCTCAAGCTTTTGTGGGTTTCTCTTTATTTTGCTTGCTCATGCTCCTTGGAGGATTTCTGGAGGGGATCCAGAATTCAACCTTGGTGAAAGCCACCTTCAGACCTATGGGCCACATCCCCAGTGGGGCTGTGTGTGTGTGGGAAGAGCTCTGGCCATGGGGCAAGCACTGCTGTTTATGTGACTGCCTGGACCAGTTCCTAAAGCAAAGCATGGCCAGGCAGATTAAGTGTTTCCCCTACCGAGTGGTATTTGTTGTGATGTAAAGCTGGAATCGTTCCTAGAAAGCATTAAAACACAAATAATATTAACTAGAACCGAGAGAGAACAGCCAGTCGCTTGGAAATGAGAAATTGTTACGGTGAGAATGGGTCGGTAGGAATGAGCCTGCCTGGTTTCTACTACTAAATCCCTCGAGAGCCTCGCTGAAGCCTGGTCCAGTGGGACAGGGCACGAGCAAGGCGCTTGTCTGCAGTGCAGTGGGACTAGGAGGCTTTGATTGCGGGCGGTGATGCTGAAGTGGAACGTACTGGCCAAAGCTGGTCCTGCCTGAGGACCCTGAGATCCTGGGCTGGGGAGTTGGTCCCTCTGGCTCAACCTATCTGCCTGTCAGCTGGGACTGATCCAGCCCACCCACCCCAGGGAGGCTTAAAAAGAGCATTTCTTTGTAAGGCATTTCAGGATCCTGGGACGTGTCATGCTAATCGCATGCGAAGTGCTGTTCATTGAATACACTGTTTGTTTATTGAGATATTTACCTGGATGATAACATCTCCTCCCTTTCCCTCCAATATACAACGTGCTTGACAACTCATGTGAGCACTCGTAAGGCCAAAGGGACAGTCAGCCCTCTTAATCTTGCTGTCATGGAATAAATAACCCACCGGGCTAATTCCCTGCAAGCTTGTCCTAATCTCACCTCATCCTCATCTGTGTTCACACGCACAAATGCACGCCATCAGCAGTATGTAATGTGCTTCCCTCTCTCGCAGCTTAAACGGGTAAATCCTACAAGACCAAAGCTTTGGAGATGGAAATTGCATCATGTTGGTAGTCTCAGGCACTGATTCAGGCGACTGAAGCATGGCTTGAAAGGAAGGCACTGGCTTCAAAGGAAATATATTCGCTTCTATCGAAATTTCACAGTATAATTCGGGGAAAACCATGTTTTTCAGTTTTGCTTCATGTTAAATAGATGTGTGCAATTATGTTTGTGTTTCAAAGTAGTTCGTTTCTACCATGGTTTGTGCAAGACTTTCCCACAGCAACCAGGAGAGAAAGAAACCACTGAAAACCACTGATCTTTTAAAGTTTATTTTTTTTTTTTAACATACTGAAAAGGTGGGCAAGGAATTCAGCACGAGCGTAGGTCCTGAAACTACCTGTATTTTTCTCGTCTTAGCCTTTATTGATACTCAGTTGAACTTCATGGTAGAAAGAGTGTTGCTTTGAAACGGGAAGTCTCAGCACCCTGCAACTCTCCTCCTCCTGCCTCTTTGTCACTCCTGATCTTATTTGCTGTGTTGTCACCTTTGGAGGAAGATGATGTGTTTCCGTGCAGGGGCTGAGGGAGGGAGGCAGGCTCCTGGTGTTTTTCTGTAATAGAAATCCATCTTTAAATGACACAGGCAGTAAACTTTTCTATTTTCTTTTCACTTTGGGTTGGTGCTTGGTTTTATTCTTGTGGGAGGCACACTGGGATGCTGCACTTCCCCGTGGCAGGCTTGCAGCGATAGCTCTTCTTCTCCCTGCAGTCACTGTGTGGTCTCTAATTGTTTCTGTAATTGGTCTGATCAGCAGATATTTTCGGCATCTGTGTGTTTTGAGAGGGAAAGGCAGGCAATTAGCCTTCAGTTGAAGCAAGGCTCAGCATCACTGTACATCTCGTATTCAACACAAGACTTTCACAGAGACCCTCCAGTTCAACCCCCCTCGCCCCTCTGTGTAGGAGTGCAGGTTGAGACTTCTCCCCAGCTCTGCAAGCCCCCGTGCTACTGGAGATGCAGAATCCCATTGCACGGCGTGCAGGAGGTCCCACAGTGGGGGGAAAAGCCCTGAAGTTGTGTTGCAGCAGGGAATTATGTCACTTGGTGCCCCTCCTCGCAGCAGCCTTGGTAAGCAGCACCTTTGGTCTTGGCTTCGGGCACAAAGCTGACAGGTCAGGCAGCTCCATTGCTCCTGGCGCCTGTTTCACCACGTTGGGGAGAAGTAGTTTAAAAAGGCCAGTGTGGGTTTGAATCGAACGCAGTCCCAGGCACGGAGAAGTTGTAGGTTCACTGGGATCATGTGGTTTGCTGTCCTGATCCATTCCTGCTGCCTGGCAAAGGGCTTGATCTTAAGACCTTGAGATCTTGAATCTGCAGATTTCGCATTATAATATTTTCACCAGGTGGCATCCAAAAGAAAGAGAGGGATTTCAAGACATAAACATAAAGTCATCCTGCACTGCTGAACAGAGTGTTGAAGCAGAGTTAGGTTTTGTTCAGTTGAGGCTTCCTCAAATGGAAGGTTGTATGGAACCATTGAGCTGGTGGAATCCAAAACCTGGAATGCAGCATTTGATGTCTTACTGTGAAGTGTTTCTTCTCCTGTGCCAACTTGAGCACTGAAGAGCTTGTTGATTCCTTACCCAGGTGCTTTGGGAGTGATGATTAATGCAGGGAAAGGGCCAGGGCTTGGAAAGGATAGTGTGCATCACTCTTCTGGGCAAGTAACCCAAGGGGTGGGTGAATGTGGGAGCAGCTAGACTGTAATGTGGGTCATTGAGGAACGGGGAAGGGTGAGGCCCCCTAACCTAGAGAGGTTTGGGCTCTGCCCAGGGCTAGGAAAATAATCATCAGTGTCAACATCTGGCCCATCAATTTTTCCATTAGAAACTCAGTTCTTTGTGGGATTTTAATACCTTGGCTATTTCAGATCACACTGAGAAACAGCATGCCCCCGTGCAGGCACTCAGCATGGATGCTTTAGTTGTTTGCAAAGCCGACATATATAATAATAATTTATTTCATTGCCTTAGAATGGGCAAAAGGGGAAAACAAAGCCCCTATGTAGTAGGAGTTCTTTTCTGTCAGACAAGCTGTAGGAACGATGTGCTTGCAATTAACTGTAATAGCAAGAGAGTAGCTGGTGAGGGGAGGGGGTTTTTTTTGGCTGAGGTTCCATTTTGAAAGATGAGAGCTCCTTAATGATAGGGCTGGTTCAGATGCCTTTTGGTCATTGCTGTGGTCTTTCAGCCCACCTTGCTGGGCAGGACTAAAGACTGCTTTCTGTCACTTCTTGCATCTTTCCTTGCTCTTGGTTCTGTGGTTGCCTATGTGAGGCAACGCTGCACTAGCTGACATGGCGGGGGGATATGTTGGGTTGCATGGTGGTGGCTGTGAGCATAATGTGGGCCAGTAACTGTGGTCCTTTGCGAGCGGTTGGCTGCAGCACTGCGCCATAGCCCTTCTCCTCTGTGGCACAGTGAACTGGGAATCCAAGACCTCGCTGGATTTGGCATGGAGCGTCCTGGGAGGAAAGGGATGCCAGTGGAGTCCTGACGCACCTATTTTTCTGATGTCTACTTTAAATTGCGCTCTCGGGCCACAGAAGACCCCAGGCATCTGAGAGACCAGAAATGACACGGAAGTTTAGCAGTTGCAGATGCCCAGTGAAGAAGTGTGGTGGAAGACTGGGAGGAAATCGCTGTCTTCCTCATGGGTAGCATGGAGGGGCGTTGAAACGTGGTATCCCATTTGAAGCTGAGAGGCTTCTCACTTGTGGGTCTGTACGTCTTTGTACATGTGGACAGAACCCTGTGGTATTTTGAGCTGTAACCTATACCTCACCAGGCAAAGTGGTGGCTCAGAAGGCACCAGTGAAAGGTCCTACCGGTACCTGCTGTGTGTGGACAGCCCAGGGCTGGTCCACAGTGTGGTCTAGAGCAGATGCAACTGGGCCCAGGGAGATCTTCTCTTCTTGAACAGATCTGAAACTCCAGTGTGTGTCACTTAACAAGTCTAAAACCTAGAGCTGACCCTTCATAAAGTCCCTGTCCCAGATAAAGCACTTCCAAACCTCAGGATGGTTATTTAAAGCTCTGGGTAAAACATTTTGGTCCATAGGTGGGCACAAAATTAAGGCAGTCTGGTTTGCAGCTAGGCTGAGGAGCCAGAGCTTTCCTGAGGGCATGAGCTGCGTCTGCATATGTGTGTGTGTGTGTGTATGCAGCATCCTTACAAAACAGGATCTGGTTTAAGAGAGTATTTCTGTACAGGAAAGAACGTAAGTATATGCTTAAGTCCTACGGAAGTCAAAGCAACTTAAGCACATATTAAAGTTAATCATGTACTTAAGTGATTTTCTGAGTTGGCCTGGATCTGGAATGGCACATAAGGTTCCCTTGAGTTGGGATTCACAGCCCTGTTCTGTAGTTCCTTCCCAAGACAGGTGCTGATTTATTTATTTTTAATTCTTTCCTTAAAGACGGCCTGTTTTGGCCTTACTGCTTTGCAAGTTATTGGAAAACATGATGTGAAAAGTTAAAGCGCTCTGAGCAACACAGTCCTTTTGAAATGACTAAGAGAGTTTGTACCATTCATTTCAAAAGGGCTCCACATAGCAAGAATAATGCCGAAACAAGGATGTTCCACTGAAGGATACTGTTGGAGTTGAAATGAAGTCTGGTGTGATCAGAATGACAGCCTGCTTGAAATTGGTGTGGTGTATATGCGCTACTATAGATTACTTTCCTTTAATGTAATTTTTTTTTTCCTTCCTGAAGTCTTTTGGCGATGAGTGGGATGCTTGCAGCATGGATTTGAATACGATATTGTGTAATAAGAATAACAAGCAGGTGCATTGTATAATATTTAAGTGGAAAGCTGCTGCCTAGAAGGGAAAAGTAATGTGGTTACTGTTGCATCTTTTCCCCATATGAGCGTTGTTCCCCAAGCACTTACCGGTTTCCCTGTGCATGAGGTTTATTTAAGTAAATTCCTATTCAGGTGGATGGGACACTTTACTTCTGAATTGATTTTTTTGGTAGAACTTTTTACACTTATAACAATAGACGGTGCTAATATATAGGTTCTTCGTAAGAAGACTAACGTTTTGCCTGGAAATAACGGGATCATTTGATGAATGCTTGAGTGTTGCTAATGAAAAAAGGGGTGGGAGAGGAAATTACCTTTAATAAGGAGTTTAAGTGACATTTTTCTTATGAAATGCCACCGTGTTTGATTTTCACAGAAAAGAGAAACCAAAGGTGTTTGCAAGGCAGGTGCGGTGCAGCTGGCTGCCTGAAGACTTGCCTTGGCTAGTTTTCTCGGTGTGCCTCGGTACTTACCCCATCCTTGCTGTACTGCAGGTCGGTGCTTCCTGGAGCCCAGCAGCGTCCCTTGCTGTCCGGGGAGAGCCCAGCAGATGCAGTCCTCTTGGTGTTTCAGCCCATGTTTGTAACGCGCTGTCTGTTCTTGTGTTTCGTGTCCCTGCTCGGCCTGGCCGGGAATGAACCCTTGTCTTGACCTGCCACATCCCCTGGTAGGAAGGCTGCCAGACTTCCAGCTGAAAACACAGTTTGTTAGGAAAGGGAACGAGTTACTTTTTGGCTTGCCTTTTGGACCTCTGGCCTCCAAACCAGGCAGATCCTCTTTCTAGTCCTCGCTGTAGTAAATCCAACCTTGCCAAGACCAGCAGTGACCTTGGATGCTTTTCTGATCGAGTCCTCTCTCCAGTGAGAGCCCATACAAAATGTTCCAACTTCAGGTCACTCTAAGGGAGGGGGTTTGCTCCTGTGAAGGTGCCCAGATGACCCCCTTCACTAAGGAAACTCCTCAGCTGATGTTTAAAATCCATTTTAAGTCCCACTAATACAAATGGTACTTTTGCAAGAGGAGGACAGGGTCCCAGGGCTTTCATCTCCACATATGATGTGGTGCTGAAGGCTTGTTTGCGCAATGTTGACATCTCCTAGCTGTACTGATGAATGTTTCTTTGCATCAGATGTCCATTTGTTTTTATCAGAGGACTACTGCAAAAGTGGACTTGTCAATCTAGAAGGAGGACTGTAGATCTTTTGGGAACCAAGGAAGTTGGCAGAAACTGGAAGGTGGCAGCTTTGAACTACTGAGAGGTGCTGTTCAAGAGCGTGTGGTCTCTTAGAGAAGCAGCAGCTCATAGGTCCCCTTAGCTCCTCATGGCTTACACATGCTAAAATGGGAACAAAAACCAAAGTTTGAGGTGTCACCCCAGAAGTGTGGTTGGTTCCTCATTTAATGAAGAAGGACTTGGGTTCTTGGAAGCATGTGTCTATGATAGGCTGGAAAATGGGGCAAATCTGAGTTTTAAGTCCTTGGTGAGATTGGTATATTAACATGTTTAACCTGATAAATTCCAATAATGCTCTGAAGCAAATTCTAGAGCTATTTTAGTCCACAAGGGCTACTGGTCCCAGTGTTGATTTCCACGCTGAGCTGCAGCTGGTTATTTCACTGAGACTTTGAAGCTCTGGAAGGGGATCTGCTCTGGAAGGGGATCACTCTCCTCCTCGCACTGTCAGCAGCACTTCAAGATGAGGGAGGAATGGGTTTGAACTGAATAAATTTTTGGAGGAGTGTATGCAGGTGGCCCATCCTGATTTTGCTCAGATGTTTGTTAGTAAAGTCTCTAAGGGAACGCAGTGCTCAGCACTTGCCTGATTTTGGCCATTTGGGGTGTCTGAGCAGATGGGGATTTTGCTACTGGAGCTGGAAGCACAGGTTTTTAAGAGAAGGAGCAGCCCCTCTTGACACCAGTTGTAGCATTGATCCCCATCTGCCTGTGCAGGGATGGACATTACTTACACCCAAAAAGCTGTGACGTAGAAGGTCACAAATTCTGGGGTGAAAGGGGGAATCTTTCTCAATGCAGTTGTCCTGTGTAGGGTAAAGACTGTAGCATCTATTTGTAAGGACAGGATCTGAATCGTCCAAGTGCAAATTTCCATGCAGTGCATTTTGGCTCTTTCTAGAAGAGACACGCCATGGGCTCCACCTCCTGTTCATGGGTAGCTGGGTGACACTCTGTTGTTTCTGCCTCTGACAAAGGTTATGAGTGGTCTGTTAAAAGCATGATTGATTGCAATGGGCTGCAACTTTTCTGGGATTAGCTGGGGGGCCTGGGGGCCAGTTACTGCTCTGTACATCCTCGCTCCCTTTTCCAGCTCCACCGTGAGCTCTCCTACTTCAGAAGAGCTCTTTTTTGCCACGTGCCTTATGGCCACAGCATCTTCCTTGCTGGCTGACACTTGCTCCTCTTGGTCCCATGTGCTTTCCCTAAGCCCCAGCCTGTTTGCCTCCTGCCAGGCGGTACCTGGTGCAGCCGTCATCCCACATCCTTCAAGCATCCCCTTCTTTTCCATCCGGGAGTGAGTGTGATGGGGCAGTGCGGCTCTGAATGTCACCTCTTGGGTCATTGGTTTTTTTTTTTGGTTGTTTGGGTTTTTTTTGTTGTTGTTGTTTTGGGTTTTTTTGTGGTTTGTTGTTCTTGAGCTTCCATTTCTCCTGTCTGGGAAGTGGGGATAATGCTTCCCTTCATGGGGCTGCAAGGCTGCAGGGAGGTGGTGTGTTATCACAGCTGAACATTGGCTGAGCTGCGGCAACCATGTGTGCTCCCAGCCTGCTGCAAACGCGAGGCCAAGCCCTTCGGCTGAAACCACTGAGAAGTCACTTCACCCAAATTTGTTAAGCCGCGGTGACTTTTGGTTGCAGTCACCTTGGTATTTAGAAAGTGCTCTGGTGTCTGAGAAAGAAAGTGTATTGTGGGCTTTATTAGTTTTCATTTAAATGTTTTTGAAATACCGGAGACTTCTGCTGGGAAAAAGAAAGGAGGCTTTGGTATTCTTATGCTATCAAACCAGCCCTGGACGTGGTGCAGACAGCTGTGTGGTTGCTGGGGACTTGCCACCTTAGCTGTGATATTTTTGCAGACACGACTTCAAGTAGAATTCTATTGAAGCCCTTCGTAGCCCTACAGTGAAGGGAATTATAAAGGGTTTGCACAGCCTGGCTTGGAGTTTCTGAGCTTATGAAAATGAACAGCATAAAATGTTCTTGGCAGGCTTTTGAGAGCAGCTGTCTAGACACATGCATTGTCATATAACGGCGGATCTTCTTTGTTTGGGTTGGGCATCATCATCCTTTGTTACAGCAGCAAGAACTTACCTGAATCCACCGTTCTGTCTCCAAAAATGGTGAAGACTTTTTCTGTCAACTACTAGTCACAACCCTGTTAAGGGAGCATCGATACCTTATGGAAAACGATTCTGCATCCATCCCAGAGCAAGAACGAGGCTCAGATCTGTTGGGTGCTCCCAGTGTTGCTTTTACTGTGGGGTGCTGCAGCCATGACGACCAAATTTGTCCTGTGTGTCCCCATGGGAAACGCTGGAGGAATCTGTGTCTGTTGTCTTGGGTGCAGATGACCACTGTTGTATCAGGAGGTTGGCTCTGGAGCATTGCAGCTCTGTGTTAGCTGCAGGAATTTGTTGCCTAGAGCGTATCTCTGTGGATGTCCTCTGGTCATTGGGTTTATATCCCCATAGAGCAAAGAAGGCAGCTTCAGTTGATGGGCCAGGTTTGGGTTGATTTTGAAGGCCAAGCCTTCTGCAGTGGTAGCAGAGCTGTAGGTGTGGCTGTGTTTGGCCGAGAGGAAACCTTTGCCTTCCCGCAGTGCTGCGGCTGCGCTCGCCTTCTTTTGTTCTTCAAAGGCAAAGGCAACAATGAAATAAAAGAAGTAAAAGAAACCCCAAACTCCAAAGCTTCTGGGCAAATGGGCTACACACCTGTGAGGGAAGAGAGAAAAAGCAAGTGTGAGCCTTGTGTGTGATATTTTTGGCCCATAAATTCAGAAGAGCTCTTTTTTGCCACGTGCCTTATGGCCACAGCATCTTCCTTGCTGGCTGACACTTGCTCCTCTTGGTCCCATGTGCTTTCCCTAAGCCCCAGCCTGTTTGCCTCCAGGCGGTACCTGGTACAGCCAGGTGTTCAGTAGCTTTGCAGTGAACATAGATGATTTCCCTGGAAATCTCACCTTTGGTTTTTATCCCATCGTGATGGAGGTGAAAGGTGCCAAGCTTAAAACGATGGCAATTTTCATGGTGGTGGTAAAAACAAATGGTGAAAGATCATCTCTTCCTTGCTGAATATGGACCTCCTGTCTCTGTGCCCCCCAAAACTGGAGGGGAGCAGTGGGTCCCACTGTTTGTGCTGAGATGGTGGGAGGTCCCACATGGGCATCAGGGTGGGCTTCTCCTTACAGCACCCCTCCCTGGGCTGGGGGATGCCCTGCTCAGGATTTTGGGGTGTGAAGAATCACTTATCCTTGGAGACCTGGAGAAACAGCTTTGAATGTCTATTTTGCCTGCTCCCGTTCTGTTTGTTGGCTCATGTGCATGGACGGAGGTGATTCTTTATTTTGAAATTTTTTTTCTATTTTCCCTTCTGCTGCCCAGGGCTTTTGAGGACCCTGCATAGCCCCTGGTCCTTGTAGCTGTTCCTGTGGAGGTCTGGGGCTCTCTCCCCTTGGGAAAGGCTGGGCTTGCAGCCCAGCTGGTTGCCCAAACGTGTGCCTAGTCACTGGTTTGGCTGCAGAGATTTTGCCCTTTTGGTGAGCTGCCAGTGCTTGAAAAGAAAGAGGGACATGTTCTGTATCAGGAAGGGGAGGGGGGGAAGAGGAGAAGGGAGATAGTTTTCCTCTTTCTCATGAATTTATTGCTTTTAATTCTTATAAAGAAGAGAAAGTAGGTTCAAAGCTCAGCATTATTGACCAAGCCCTCAAAGGCAACGACTATTGTATTGAGACATGACAAACTGAGGCTTCCTGCTGGCTCCTCATCCCGTTCTCATCCTGGCTGGTGGCAGAGCTGCTGTGGGCAGGCGTCAGGGCACGCAGGGTGATTGCCTTTTCAGGAACCATTGGTCAACCAGCTCACCTCCAAGAAACGCAGGCACACTTCTGCTCAGCTCTTCCGAGCAGCCACATGAGTCTGGTGATCCTCCCCACCTCTCGCTGCTCCACCTCCTCTGGCTGCTCGGCAAGGACTGGTGTCTCCTGAGAAGTTCCAGGCATATTAGTCATTTATTGCAAGACTGTTTTTCTTTTCCTTTTTTTCTTAATGCCATAGCATTTAGGTAGCAGGAGCGAGGAAGGTTTCCAAGCCATCTGCTCGGAGCAGCGTGGTTGCAGAGCACCTACTCTGGGGCAGGAGGTGACACTCCACGGGGGACCGATGGTGGCTGGTGCTGAGCTACAGGGCACTGGGTGGCTTCCCGTGGGTACGGGACAAATATACTTGGTGGGGGGGCATCTATGGGCCTGTTGGCAGCAGGGAAGGAAGCATTCACTCTTGCTCCTCACAGCACACAACTTTTTTTTGCTAATCATTTCAGCCCACAGGAATTTTTTATTTTACTGATTTTTGTTGTTGTTGGTTCTTTTGTTCTTTTTTTTTCCTTTTCCCCTCCTTTAATTGTTGGAGTGGTTTTTAATCCCTGACCATAATAGAGCCACACTGTTAACACAGCAGCGGGGTAGCTGGAATTGCAGCTGTACTACAAGCTCTGCTTTTAATTTCAGGCTGTTATTAATGAGGCTAGAAACCTTCCCCTCCCCCAGTCGAGTTTCAACCATGTGTCTTCATCCAAGTCACTCCGCTGGGTGCTTCAGAGCATCCCTGACTCCATCTGAATACAACAGGTGAAGGCTGAAGACTGTATTTGGATGTCATGAAGAGGTTTCTGGCCTGGCCACTATCCTTCCCATTCCTCGGGGCAGGCAACTCTGCACAGGTGGAGGTTTGGGAGCAGGCAGCTGCAGCAGGTGGGACTCGACCTCCAAGGAGAGGGTGGCAATGGGGAACCATGGCCCAAAGGTGTTGGTGAGGGGATGGGACTCATCATGTTTTGCAGAGGTGGGAGGACAGGGCAGGGCAGTTGGGTGGGTTCGGGTTGCTTATGAGCTGCTGCCTGCTGCTGTGGTCCTGGGGCCAAGAGTGAAGGGCTCTGATGGTCGGTATTGTCATTCAATGGGGCAGCACCCATAAGTCTCCATAGAGAGGGATGTTAGCGTGGTGCTGATGGGAAACGTCCCACTTCTGCCCAGGCAGCGTCTTGCCCTCTAAATGAATTTGTGGGGGGACTGAAAGCATTGGGATCGTCCTCTTCGAAGCACAGAGAGACGTCTGTAAGTGGGGAGGCAGCTTTGGTTTGTGTGTTCTCCTTGTCCCGATACACAGACGCATACGATGGTCAGTCGAAGCTGAAAGATGAGAATCTTGAAGCTGGTTAAAAACAAAAAAACCAAACAAACAAAAAAAGAAACAACTCTGTCATCCAACCTGTAATTCTGAGCATGGCGCTTGTTGCTAGAGGAGGCTCTTGAGGCCAATGACCTAAGATCCAAAGGCAGACCGGATGCTTCTGTGTGCGTGAAGATTTATTTCAGTGCTAACGACTATTGGCAAAAGAAAAAATAAAATTGGGAGCAAGATTAAAGCTCCTGCCTCAGGATTAAGTCAGTCTTTTTATTTTGGACACTGGAATGAGATGGTATCTGGGACAGAAGACTGCGAACCTTCCTGGTATGGAGGATTTGAATCGTCCTTCAAGGCGTAGAGAACCAGCCCGGGTTGAAGGCAACACCCCTCGGGAGGTGGGCCAAGTTGCTTTCTTTAAGAATCCCAATATTCTTCTTGGCCAGCTCTCTTGTGGCCTCGCTTGGGACCCTGATGCCTGGCTGAGGAAAGCAGACAGAAGCATGTTGCTCTGAAGTAGCTGAGGGTAAGGAGCAGCATAGATGGTTGTGCAGATCTTTTCAGGTCTTCTGTATGGGAGGAAAAGCCAGGACTGAACCGGAGACAATCCAACAGTGGTCGATCCCACATTTGTCTCCCCATCCCTGCAGTTGTTATCACCACTTTCTTCTGCAGGATGAAACGAGAGCTGCCCTTCTGATGCCTAACCGGGCTGAGAAAGGGGAGTTGATGCAGATTCTTCCTGGGTGTTTGTGTTCCAGGATTTCCTGCCTTTGGCAGAGGAGTGTGGCTTTCTCTTGTCCTTTTTTGCTCCTGCAAAGTCCTGGGTGCCCACAGGAATAGTCTGTTGTTTACAGTACAAGCAGCAATGGCAAAAAAGTTTTATTTTTAGAATGTAATATTGCAATTGCACCCTGGATATGGAAATCCCAGTCTGCTACTGAAATTGCTGCTAGAGACTTTAACTTAGAGATTGTCAGGACTTTAGGAAAAATTCCCAGTGATTTGCATCTCTGAAGCATGGTCCCACACTCCTGTTTATAACCTGTGCGTGTTAGAGAGGACGTATTTCTCTGTGGCCGAGGGCACGTAATCCTCCCAGCCCCAGGTGCAAGCACTGAAGGCCAGGTTGCCTTTTATTTCCTGTGCAGATATGCCTTGAGTGTTGCTAACCTGGGAAACAACCCTTTAGGACCGTAGCTGCAATAGTCTCAAGTTTTTAAGTTAGCACCCCCCTTCCCTCCAATGTAATTAAGAAAATTATTGCCTGTGCATATGTACATGTGCATGCATCTCTGCAGGAGCCCTTGCTGGGCTGGTCTAGTTCAGCTCACTCCTCTTTTTATCCTGCATCTCAGGAGCGTGATGTCTGAGCCCAATGCTCTGCGGTGTATGTGCTAGCCTTTTTCCTAGATGGATTGATTGGATTTCCAGTAAAGACAAACAAAGTCAGAGGTCTAACGGCGCTGAGCAGGCAGCGCTGTGCTCCCCGGCCCAGCCTGCTGTGCTCAGCTCCTTATACGGCCAAAAAAAGGAAGAGGAAAAGAGGGCGCCGCGTGAATACCAGACATACGATGCATTCCTCCCAGCTGCAAGCTCGGAATTTGCTTTTCCCCAGAAAGTAGACCCTCTGCACATCCATTAATTCAGGCTCTGTACTGTTTAGCAGGAAGAGGGAAGCCAGCATTGAGCTGGCTCTGGGCAACACTTAATTGTCTTGTGTAAAGGAATTTCTTTTCTGTGAGGGTTTTTTCTTTCTTTGGTGGGGGACAGAGGAGGGAAGGGGGCTGGGATGAGGAAGGGGAGAGGAGGCTGGGTTGTCTTGAAACTCACTATGACTTGGCAAGCTGCAAGCAGGTAGACTGCAATTACATCTGTTTTCTTGTCCTAAAAATCAATCTGATTCATCATTAGCATCCACCTTCAAATTATATTTTCCCTGAATAGCATCTTCCAGTTAGTGGGAGGCAGAGGGTAGATAAGGGAATCGATCCTGATGCTTCATTCATAATCTGGCTCCAGCCTTCCCTCTGCGTGCAGCCCTCGTTGCTTGAATAACTATGGGCATGAATGGCTGGCTGTGCTCGGGCGCTGCTCTAATCCAAGCTCGGATGGTAGGTACAAAGCACAGGCCCTGTATTTATTAGATATGGGCCCCGAGATCTCCAAGTGTGCCCAGGTTTCCGAAGCACGGGTTTGTTAGCTTGGGTTTAGCATCCTCTTGAGAGTTTGAATGAGGAAGGTCAGTCCAGTCCATCACTTCTCCTGGTTTGCCTCTGACTCATGGTGTGCAAAGGCACCTCCTTCGACGACACGGGAGCTTAACCACCATGGCAGGTGTTGTGGTTTCTTAGATTGTTTGGAAGCCAAATTGTGGACTGGAAGCCACGGCAGAGTGAATCACGGTGCTGCCTGCGCACGGGCGGCCTGCCTGCCTACCAGCACCTGGGGCCATGCTAGCAGGGACACCTCCAGCCAGCCTTGTTTGTGCTCACTTCTGAAGGAAGAGCTGTTCCAAGACCATGGACGTGACCTGTGCTTCCTGGTGCATCTTTCCGTGGATGCTCTCTGCGTTTCATGGGGGCCAAGCAGGTGGGAGAATTGGGCAATTGTCACTCAGCCAAAAGGCATTTCTAATAGGGGAAAATACAGCTTAACAACTTTGAGTCATGTTTTATTGCCTTGGGATCAGAGTGCCTGGAAAGCAATTCGCTATTGTCTCTTTGCAGGCCTTGTGGAGGTGATGATGCTACTTAATTTCACAAGCTCCTTTCATCTAGCTCCTGCACTGTGCTTTCCCATCTCGAGGATGGGCTGTGACAGCACTTGACTAAGGCAATCTGTGTAGCTTTGTGAAGATCCCATCTGTTTCTCTACTTGACAGCTGGGTTGTTCAGTGTTACTTGCCTTCTTGCTTTCCTGTAAAACCAAGCACGTTATTAGGACCCAAAATAGTATCTCCTCTGGGCCATGTTGTAATAGGAGGGTATTTCATGAGGACAAGTTCCAGCATGGCATGAAGGAAAAGCCCTTTTATACATGCAAGGAAGTAGCAACAATCTTCTTGCAGGTCATGCATGGCTCAGCTCTTTGAACTTCTACACTATCAAGTGTATGCCGTCTCTGTTCTCAGAGACTGTACTTTGCAACAAGCACTGTAAATTATCCAGCGAGGATAATAGAGGAGTTTGATGGTAGAAGAAAGAGGAATGAATGGCAAATTTATGCTAATGAAAACATCTGTTGAGTATTCTTGTTACTCTTTCCTCATCTATCCCCACACACATCCGGATGTTGTTTAAAGCCAGGTGGAGTAAAGAGACTTTATTTTTTCTCTGAGTGGACCTTAGGCTCTTGCAAATGGATAGCTATGGGTGCAAGGCAAAACCTTTGGGGTAGAACTGGCAGGTATTGTTTTTTGGCACCACTTCACATAAGTGCGTTCTTGAGTGCTTTGCAATACCTGGGACTTAATGGTGCTCCTTGCACGTTAGCCAGAGCTCACTGACAAGTTGGACAGTGGGCTTTGTGACTGTTGGATTTGGTAGTGCCTGAATTTCTTGACTGAACTCTTTACAATGATATTGAAATGGATGACGGCTACCAGGTGAGAACAGGAGACTGGCAGGCTGGGAGGACTGGGTATGCTCATAGCATCCCATGGGAGGTGAAGATAGTGGTTGCTTGGGGTGCTGGACTTGCAGTTGGGTTCTTGTGTGCATCTGGCTTCCTCCTGGAGATGGGGAGATCCAGCTGCCCTGTCTGCCACAGCTGGTGCTGGATGAAACATTGGAGGGGAGCTGTGCTCGGGCAAAGCCTCAGCTGCGGGCTGGGCATTATGGCTGCATGTTGTGGGAAGCCAGTGAGCCTGGTGGGGGAAATGGGTGTCAGGACTCCACTCCTGTGTCCCCAGTTGGGTGTATTGCTTGCAGAAGGTTTTCAGATGCTGCAGATGCCTGACCTGTGTGCATGGTTAAGGACCATTGTGCATTTTGTGGGTGCTGAAAGGTCACAGACTCTCTCTCTTGCTTCCATTTCTGCTAGGATTAAATGGGAGTAAATCTCCCCCAGTTGCTTTTCTAATGCAACAAAACACTGGAACTGGTGGAGAAGGAGAAAGAGACTGGCAACTGGTAAATATTTCTGTAAATGTTGTGGTGTTTTTGTTTCCAGAATATTATCGTCTTGCTGGGGAAAAAAAAAAAGCTAATTCAATAAACAGAAAGCGGGCAATGTGTTAGCACCCTCTAAGTGCAGGGGAATGCTGAGCTTCTGTTGCTTTTCCTTTATTTATATTTTTTTGTGGTACTACTTTAAGGTGCCTTACCAGAAGTAGGGGCCATCATTATTAGAGAATCCTGTAAAACAGCTGTAATAATTGCACAATGTTCTCTGTTGCTATCAGTTTTATAATTATTCATAGATTTTTTTTTTTTTAAAAGCCATGAGGGACTGTCTTTGCACACATCATTGATTTTGCTAATAAAATCTTATATTTTAATGGTACGTTTCATTGGAAAAATATCAACTGTTCCATAAAATTAAGACTCATAGTATCGTGGGATGGGAATGTTTCCTGTTGTCTTGATGGAGAAGTTGATCTAGATGGATTTATTCAGTCGCTTAACAGCTATTGGGGAGGGTACAAAATTGGATGCCACATCTCCTCTGCTCCATCCTCTCTGACCAGGGGTTTGGAGTTTGGTGTCCAGCTCTTACCCTTTGTTTTCTCAGCAGGCTGCCGTGATGGCCTGATGTCCGTCCCGTGGGTCCATCCGTGATGCAGAAGGATGCTGCACGGCTGGCACTGAGCTCAATGTGACTGTAGGAACATAACTAGCCATGCGGTTCCAGCCTGGCATCGTGCCAGAGGTCGTGCCGCAGCGGGTGCTTTCACGTGTGGAGCACAGTTTTCCCTTGCCCGATTCCTTTATTTCATGGGGCATCATCTCCCTCCGCCCTTGATTTCATTTTCTTCCTTCCAACCCACGAGAAGCCTGATGCAGCTCCTGACCGGTGACTCCCATCTTTGCCAAATTGTGCCTCTGCTTTCTTAAACGTCTCTCCCAAGCTCCCAGTTCCCCTGGGCTCCCGAGGACCATAGGGATTAACGTGCCTGGCACAGAGGGGTGGTGAGGCTCCCAGGGCTGCCATCGCTCCCTGCCCTCCTCGCCTGGGGGGGTGTGAGGACTGGGGGATCCGTGGTTTGCAGAGGGGGTCTCAGTGCATTGCTCTGGGCTGCTGGTTGAGGGTGTGCTGGAGGAGAATGTCCCACGCACGTGGAGGTGATCCAGCCCTGTGCCCATGCATCTTTACTTGCTGCAGGGAGTGGGTATGGTGCTTAAAGCCTGCTTGAAATTATTCCAGCACAAGGTATGGGGTGAGGACAGCCATCGGACCATGGCCACCATGTTGTCCCTAGCGGTCCCTCCATGCAAGGTTCCTACCCGGCTGCTGTGACCACAGGTCAGCTGCTCAGGTGGAGGATGTTGTTTCTATTCAGGGACCACGGGCAGGTTAAAATGCCTCCATCCAGTATCAGCTAGGACATGCTTGAAAGCCGCAGGCTGAGCTCTCTCCGGCCCTTGCTAGTTGAGCTCTGCAGGAGCCTGGATCAGCAGAACATTGTTTTAGATCCTGCTGCAAGCCCAGAGCACATGAAAGGGCCCAGAGCGAGGTGAATCTGTGCGCTGCTCTGGTTCGTTTTGCCAAATGCCATCCTGCCATTAAATATCTTTTCCCCTCTAAGGCAGCGGTTGGTGTTGAACTGGCAGTCAGAAAGCCACTGCTGAGCCAAAACTCTAGTCCTGTATTTTGCAGTAATTAGCAGGTTTGAGCACATCCTTAGTTCAGCAAAAAAAAGCGCCAGGAGATGACACAAGACTGTATTTTATTGTATTTATTTATTTAGAGACCGTGTGTGTGTTGTATTTCAGGGAATGTTTAGCGTTCAGGTTGGTAGAGCTGAATGCGATTTAGTTTTACAGGAGACAGCCCAGTTGTCCGTAGCAACCTGAAATTGATTTCCCCCCCTGCCTGCTGAAAGCTGTTCCCTCTTGAATCATCCCTTTAATTTAATACAGCGAACAGGATGTCCCTGCATGCGGAAACTTTTTTTTTTTAACAACAAGTAACCTAGGCAAAAAAAATTTCTTATTTGAGCAACAGCCCTGACTGTGTCTCTATTACCGCTTGGCATTAGTCCTTCCCATGCCGTTTCCTTGTGCTTCGTTTCAGGCACTAGAGGCCATTATCAGTATCAGTTAATCACCGCTGCCGCTGCAGGGAGATGTCCCCCTGCACGCTCTGGCCACCTCCACCGCCTTGTCTTCTTGGCAGCAGGTCCCTCTTCGGCATGAAACCCTTCAGGCTGCCCTGCTCTCCCCAGCCTCTGCTGTGTGGGTTGGCCTGGTGTGTGCGGTCACGCTGAAAAATGTATTCTTTGTGGTCTGTGTAGCATCAGTCCTGTGCTTTCCCCTTACATGCAAGGTGCCCACGCGTGGCTCTGGCGATGGGGTGTATCGAGGAGTGGGGTGGGTGCTCCTTGCAGTGGCGATGCACTGCATGGCATTTCATCCCAACTTGAGGAGAAGGGATGAGGCATACCGCTGTTCAGGGCAATGACATCCTTGTTAAGCATCCTTTCCACCTTTTGCTAATTAGGGTGCTTAGGGCCGGGAGCTGCTGGTGGCTCTGCTGCAGAGACCCAGCGCGAGAGAGGTGGCTGCCTTTGGCATAGTGCTGTCGGTGCGTGTAACCTGGGGCGTATACAGGCCCAGAGATAACTACATGCTCTGTGTTGACCTTGCTGAATATTTTAAACTCGAAAAGCATTATAATACTGCTGCTTATAATATTCTCTGACTTGTACCAGTTTGGCTCTGGTTTCTCATGCTAGGTCTCTGCTTCTGTCAAAACCTCTTTTTGTGGGTCTTTCCAGCTAAAGCAGTGGAGCTGCTTCAGAGGAGTCTGGTTGGAAGGAGTTTGGCAAGAACGAGAACTGCAGCGCTGGTTTGCTCCTACTTATAAAAGAAATCTGTGTCCTTGCTGTCTCTGTGGTGCCGGAGGACTCCAAAGAAGTGACTTGCTGTGTCAGAGGAGTGCCAGGGATGAAGGATTTAGGGCATTTGTGTTTTGCTATCTGGAAGTGTGTTTGACTACGTTTTGGAAGAGCGAGAGCTTGCACGTGGTCAGCAGAGACTGCAACCTTTTTCCACAGTTGCTTGCCCCTGGTTTTTGCACACCATTGGAAGACAGCACAGACTTTCTCCTGTGCTCTTAGTTCTTGCCCTACTCATTATGAAGCCTTGTGTTGGAGGAGGCTTTGCTGGGCTGGGGCAAGGTGTGCCATGGTAGCAGTCGTCCCACCAGAATTTGTCCCTGTTGACTGTTCCCCACGAAGAGAAGTGAGCTGTTGCTTGCATCTACGCTTAGGCCATTAGCACAAATTGCACCAATCTGTGCTGTGAAATGTCTGCCTTTTCCTGGCTTGTTTTCTGAAAAGAAAAAAAAAAATGCACAAAATCAATATGGCAGAGCCTTCGGTTACGTATTCACCTGCTGTCGCTTTGAGAGGAAACCATGTCACTCAACATGCCTGGTGTACGGCACTTGTTGAGAAGATAGTTATTTAATCTTTCTGGTTTTTTCATATCAGTCAAAAAATTGGTTTATTTAATGTGCATCATCTGAACATTTCACTGAATAAGCTATCCAAAAGGTTAATCTCCAATTCTGTACTGCTTTTACTGTCACATCCAACTGCTTCAAAGACAGTAATGAGTGTATCTGTAATGATGGTTTTCAGATGCAGAGGTAGCAGAGGCATCTACTACTTTCAGGTGCCAAAACTGAGACTTACAAGGCCTGTTTTTTCAGAACACTTCATGTTTGTAGCACTGTACATCGTTATAGTACAAGTCTCAATTAGAGATTGAACAGAGAATCTCAGTCCATGACTCCTAGTTCTTGTCTCTTCTGGACGTGGTCTTTCTCTGTCTTTAGTTAGCCAGAAAAGGCACAGCAATAAATATCTGGGAAAAAAATCGTATATGGTACTTACCTCTTATCATTCAGGAGGTTTATGGCAGAGGCATAAACAGGATCTAATCTTTCAAAGTGACGCTCAGCTGCCAGACCACGAAGCATCCTTTCTGGTCTCCTTACCATTACCTGCCTTGCATGCTCCCCGTTTTAAAAAAACTGAATGAAGGTGAGGAGGCCACTGTCCCACATAGTTGCAACCTACTTTTCCACATGACCTGGCTTTCACACACCACTAGCAGGTAGGGTAGATGTTGCTCCAGGTCTCAATGAGCTTCCATGTGTCCTTGTTTGCGTTCCTCCCTTCAGCAGGAGCACTGCCTGCCTGAGAGCTGGGCTTAGAGCTAGGTACGACCTGGCTGGGATTACGCAGAAGTTCCTTGACTGTTGTCTGTAACTTCTGACAGCGGAATATTTGTAAATTTAAACGCTTCCTCCCAGAAGTATCAAAGGAACTAAGGCCACTTTTCAGCATGAACATGAAAGGCTTTCGCGCACTAGTGCAGCAAGGATTGCCATGGAGAACAAAGGCTTTTGCTAATCGCTTCTAATGCCTTTCAAGTTTATGCCTCATTTTTTCCCCTTTTTCAGACAGCCTCCCACAGTACTGAGACTTCAGTGACTGACTCACCAAATAATTAACAGGAGGAGGACTCCATCTCTGAAACTTTTGAACACCTCTTTTAATTTTCTTAAACCAGCCAGTACCCTGGCCAGGTTCCAGTTTGTGTAATTACATTTGACCTAACTTAATCCCTTGGCAGTTTCAGTTGCATGTGGTAGTCATCTTGGCTCCCTGTCCTGGGCTGCCATTCAATGCTACTCCATGGTTTTCAACAGCTGTCGTAATTCAGCTCTAGAAACGGGTGTATTTTCTCGGTGGAAGCACTCCTCGTATCTCTGTCCCTTGCTAAACATCCTTATCTCCCTAGTGTTTTGGGAGGTAATGTGTCTGATGCTGCAGATGATCTTGTTGAATTCCGTGGAGCTACTCTCACTGTTAAAGATGGGCATGTACTTAAACTCTTATTAGTTGGCCATCATACATTTTGAGATTACTTTGAGTTCTTCATCTTCAGTGAAAGGCATTTATTGCTCAGTCTCCTCAGCTACTGTATGCTGCTGTAGAGACATTATTGGTGTAGGTATTCCTCTTTAGCCTTGGAAACAGCACTTCTGTTATCAAATCTGTGCTAAATAGGAGCATGTCACCTTCCTGTGCTGACAGCAGTTGTGCTGGCTGTGAGTGTTTGCATCAGCAAGAGTGGAAATGATCAAGGAAAGCAAAAGCCCAGGGCAGCTGAAAAGCATTGCAAAGGAAAAAAAAAACCAAAACAACATCCTAAGTGGAAACTTGGAGATGGACAAAGTGCAGTAGCAAAAGGGATAGTCAGATGGATGGTGCATGCAAGAGAGAAGACACTGAGTTGTTGCATTGGCACATCTTTAGATGTGCAACAGGCATCTTGTTTTCACAGCAGATGGCAAATTGAGTATTTCTTGGCTTCAGCCCTTGGAAAAGGCATATTTGTTACAAAGCCACTCGATCCTTTGGGGCTAGCAGCAGCCACTGTTAAGGGGAGACAGGAGTTTAGACGAGATGGGGTGCAAAAGGTGATCCACTGGTGAAAGACGCTGTTGTGGCAAATTGTCTGCTACCATCTAGCTCTGTTTTTCTGAGAGCCTCCAAAAGTAGGATGGCAAATGTATTATTGGTGTTCTCCCTTGTTGCTTGTTCTCTCTCATGAAATTTGGGATGTTTTTGTTATTCAGAGCTCTCCCCTGTGTTTCCAAACACTACTCATGTAAATCCTTTCTTTATTCTTTCCTCATTGTCACCAAGCCCTTGGGTTCAGGAGAAAGATTTCTTTTTGCTAGATAGAACATCCTGAAGTTAGGGAGGTAAGGACTATGTTGTGAACACAAAAGTTACTTGATCTTTCATCAGACCTGACTTTTCTCCTCTGGGTCTATCCCATGATTACACACACTCAAATCTCAGAGTAGACTAGAAGTCTTGCCTCTGGTTTCAGTGACACTCTAAATAAAGTCACTGGTGGCAACACTGAGATTTGTCCTCTGTCACAGTGAATAAGGCTTTGGAGTTGGAGCCATCTGATTTTGATGTGTGCTGGGTATTGCTTATAGCTTGGCAGAACTTTGTGCAAAGTCAGCGAGCACTTTGTTTCCTAGAACGCAGATTTATCAAACCCTTATGGTGGTTGTCAGAGAAAATGTGGCCAAGTTTGAGTGCTGGTGCATGATGTATCTACAGTCATTGATGTTGCTTTTGAAGATCTGTTTGAATGTTAAGTAATGGGGTGGAAGACATTGCACTTCAGAGTTGTTGGTTTTTCCTTACTACTGGACTCTCTGCCTACCGTCCTAAAGACAAATATTTTCTTTTTCTTGTTTCAGAATACTTTTAGAACTGGGTGTGCCTGAATGCATCAGCCTTTGGATGTGAGCGTCTTCTCTTGAAACAGCCTTGTGATACCCTAGCTGCCTGTTCTCTCAGGGTAAGAAAAGAAATACACATGCAGAGACACAAGATTAAGAACGTGCTTTGAGCAGAAGCAGAATGGCAGAGAGAGGGCAAGCCACACTGGTGCCTCAGCTCGAAAATTTTGGAAATAGTGAACTTCTTGTGGAGAGAATAAACTGTAAATCTGCCCACCGTAAATAAGACAAATTGCGAGCTTAAGTTGCAGCAAGAGAAATTTAGATGAGACATTAGTAAATGATCTCCTGCATTAAGAATAGCTGAGCGCTGGAGTGGATTCCCCGAGGAGTTTCAGTCATTGGAAAGGTTTAAGAGCCAGTTAGCAAAGCTCCATCAGATGTGCTTTTAGAAGAAGTGATTCTTCCATGTGGTGGGCAAGTAGACTAGATGACTTCTGGAGAGTCCTCCTAACCTGTTGATGGTTAGAAATTGGAGAATGTAAAATTCTTATCTTAACAACCTTATTCAAAACTGATAAGGTAAAAGGCAAATCTTAGCGTATCTGTGCAGAGCTGCCTGGTCTGATGATGAGCTTCGATGCAAGAGCAATTAACTCTGGTGCTCAGTGTCTTTGCTACCTGAATGGTGATGTTCTTCTGGACAGAAGTGTAAGCTCATGGAAAAGGAGTTCAGTCGTCGGTCCTTGGCGTGTAATGTAAACTTGTGATAAAAACAGGAGGTTGTATCAACTCTGGTTCCTTTGTAGCAAGTTCCTGGGAGTTTGGGTCCTTCTGTGATCCATGTAAGGGCTTTACTCTTACACTCAGGTGGGTAATCTCATTTATTTTATTGTGACATGACAACACAATGTTACAGATACAGGTATACTGAGCAAAATATGAATTTCATGTGGAACACACAGACGGGAACCAAATTATTACTTTTTGTTTCCAGGGGCTGATGGGATAGTGGAGAGTTTCATTTTTCTTTTCTTGTTCATCTGTTCCTGTTCTCCGTTGTGTTTCTTTGTCCTGTCTTGACAGCAAACGCAGCAGGCTTTTTATGTGTTTAAAAATGCTAGCTCACCAGCTGGGTTTTGCAATTATGTCCTGAAGATGGCTGCTCATTTCGTTCCCTTGCTTCTCCTTTGGGAGCTGCAAATGACAAACCTAGCCTGGGCTCAAGCCGCCTCTGAGCCATCATCATGATCGGAACGGGGTTCAGGTGCTTCATATTCCTTGGTCCGATGAAGAAGGATAGTGAGATGCCTGTCCTGTGTCTTAGGACTCCTGAAATTCAATGGGAAATTCTTCAACCTCCTGTTGGACTTTGTTTGGGATTCGTTTGGTTTCTCTAATATTTACCTTTCACCCTTAATGTCAGCAAATATTGTTGTCTCCCCTGGAGTTATACTAGTGTCTTATTGTTCGTTATCATCTTCTGCTTAGCAGAGATAAGCTGTTGTGTCCCAGGGGCATAGGAACATGGAAGAAACTTTCAAATAGCTGTAAGAAATGCAGATGATGTCAAGAGAGAAAGAAGGGGATGCCTTTCTGAAGTCACCTTTGTACATGGTTTTTTTCTCTTTTCTTTTTTTCTTTTTTTCTTATTTTTTTCCCCCTCTTGAGCTTTTCAATTCCTGCAACTATCTGCTCAAATCTTGAAAGCAAAATGTGTTCATGGAAAGATAAAACTTGCTATGTGCCCCCTGATCTTTTGATCTCAATCAATCAAATAAATCTAAGACCTTGCATTCACCTTGTTTCAAGGACGGTTAATAAGTTGAGGGGTTGTGCCAATGGCAGTGATGGTTTTCCAGCCTTCTGCTTTTTTATTGTTGCTGTTTTTTATGATTCTGACCTTTCGGACTGGTCAGGGTAAGATTATTTGCAAAGAATACTCCATAAATGTGCCTGTCAGGACTGGAGTTAACATTCAAGTGTTGCTGCTTAGCAAAAGAAAACAAGATGCCAAAGTTCAATTTAGATTTCCCTGCAGGGTTGAAAATAATGGCAAGACTCACTTAACATGGCAGAGATGAGTCCTGCCACCTTTATGGGAGTGGTTGCCTTACGGTCCTGCAGCACATTGCAGCTACGTGCCTGGTTAACTTGCTGGCTGTGCCTGAAGGTTTGGCGTCTGGCATCTCGTGCTGGGGCTAACTTGGGGCAGAGGAACCCTGAGGTGCGTCTCCTGGCTCTCCGAGGTGCAAGCTCAGTCGACTGTGTAGTTTTCTTTGATTTTGCAACTGCAAATTCCTTTTTTCTAATGCTGCACTCCTTGCTTACGCCTGCAAATGAGGTTTTGTGGAGCTGCTCTGAGCTCTGTGTCCTGCAAAAGAATCCTTGCGCTCCATCCTTGCACTCTGAATGCAAGCTGGTGTGCATTGCAAGCGTTGCTCAAGAAAGCCCCAGCACGTCCTGGTGTGTTGTGAGTAGTGCCCTGTGGGTTGCTCATTGTGATCTTTGAGCGCTTTGGGAATCCCAGATTTTGGTGGGCAGCCGGTTGGGTTTTCCCCTCGTGACTATTCATCGAAACAGCTCCTAGATGTCTCCCACCTAACTTTTGCCACCAAGGAGGCTTGGAGTGTCCAGTGGCAAGAATCTTGCTTGTCTGTCAGAAAGTATAATGGCGATTATTGATGTTTCTGTGGTCCTGTCAGCAGAATTGACTTCTGTGGGTGAGAGCAGCATGAGGAGTGAAGCTGGGAGCCAGCAGCTGCTATTTAAGCATTAACCTGTAGTGTTTGAAAACCACACCAGTCCGTTGTGTAGAAATGGTCCCTCTATAAAGCCTGGTCATGGATGTAAATATAGTTTGTCAGAAACATGTGACTTCTGAGGGTAGTTGTTCCTCCTTTCATAGATGAGAAAGTGAAGGTGTTGAAGACCTCTTGCTTTACCCATGGGAACCTGCATGACAGTGGAGCCCCGAGGCTGGGCCTGAGACCAAAAAATCGTTTGGTTTGGCCAAAAAAAAAAAAGCTACATATGGGGAAAGGCAGTTTGTTCCCTGAAAAAATTATGCCATCAATTGAGAAATCAGGCCTGAGTCCAGGGTGGTGAAATAACGGTGCAAAATGCAATGCGGCTTGTGGAAAGTCATGTGGCACCTCAGTGACAAATCCCCTGCAACAGCCCGGCGGCTCTGGGTCCAACTCTGCAATGCCGTGACTTGCAGTGGAACAGATGGGTCTGGTTCCTTGTCAGCATCGGCTGAGAAGTTTAAAAATAAAATAAATAAAGGAGCGTTTAGTCCCATCTTAAAATCCAAAAGCTGTTTCTCCAGCACCTGTAAATAACTTAACCCTTTGCTGGATTTGCCTGCCTTGCACATAAAACGAGATATATTGGGGAAACACAGATGAGCGAGTGTGGCAGAGCAGGGCCTTTGCCGCGTGCTGCTGCACCCTCCCAAGCCCAGAGTCCCTGCCGTGAGCTGGGGAGGGGTGTCCCCGTCCCCACGGATAGCTGCCATCCTCGAGGTGCCACGGGGAAAAGCCCTGCAATATGCAGGAGTTTTGCATGGCCAGACACCAACACTCTCTTTTCTTATTCCAAAAGGGACTGGGAATTAGCAGCAGGGGTAACAGCCACCTTGAATTAAATCGTATGGAGGCATGAGAAACAAAAGGGTATATTTGGAAATATCTATTGCATATATATATTCCTCTTAAGAAACATGTTGGAGATGCCATATCCATAAATACTAATAAGGCTGTTTGATTCCAATTTTCAGGTAAGATTAACATTTTATTGAGTATTATATCTGTCACGTTCAATGCTTTAGTGTACCATCCTCTCAGGCTTATTAGCATAATTGCAGTGCTTAAGCAACAATAAAAAAATTCAACAGTAAAATAGCAGTTAGCACAGGCAATTTGTTATCAAAAGCTTTTACTTAAGGACAGCTTTTGAGCATATTTATTATCAAGTTAGGGCTATACATTTTTTTTATTTAGAAAAACAAGAGGGAAGCATTGTAGGATTTTTTTTCTTTTTTTAATGGCTAAATCGGAAGGCCTGAAAACTGGTCACAGCCTTTTTCTCTGTTTCTTATAGTTGTTCAGCAAATTCACTTGGGGTGGGAAGACGAGATAATGAAACAAACCCTGGTCTGGAGCAGGGTTGCGATGTTATTAACTCAGCAGAACAATATCCATAAGTCCTGATGCCATCTTGAGCGCCCTTTTAAACCCCCCTCACCACATCCCAGCCTCTGAAGACACCATCCTCACCCTCTGTAACCGATGGCACTGTCATCAGAGCAGTGCAAGGACATGGGTGGCCCAGCCTTGTGCCCCGATGGTGCCTGCAGATGAGGGGAGAGATCGGACAGGACCTGTGGGAAGATGGGACTTCGCTGTTGGTGCTGGTTGTCTTTGAGGTTGGAGTACAGTGTGGCTGTGTGACAGCACTGCGCGCTCCCCCTGTTTCTGTTCTCCCTTTGAGGACATGTAGGGGAACAGTCCTTTTCCAGAAAATCTGTGGCGGACATGTGAATGTGTGTGTGATTGTGTGCATGCACCTGCTTGTGCCCAAAACACGCATGTGTGCACATACACACAGAAAATCCCTGTTGCCGGCATGGCAATATTTCATGTGTGTATTTTAATTTTCAACAAAAGGCATTTTGGGGGCAAATTTTCTATGTGCACTTAAAATATGAAATTGTACCTCATAAATGAAGTGAGTTTTAAATGACACAAGAAGTCCTCAAAAGACAAGGTCCATCAAGAAAAGCACAAGCATTTGGCAAGAGGAAGACCATTGCTGTGACTGCTCATGGGTAAATGCAGACCTGAATCTCTTGCAGTCCTCTGAGGCGACAGCTGACAGGGACATGCAGTGTGTCATATTTATTCGAGTAAAATGTGCCCCCTTTTTGTATAACTCCTTTGTGGGTGGAAGGTGTTTGAAAACCCCTCTTTGCAGAGTTTGGTCCTCCACACCCTTCAGCTTCTGCTTGGCTTCTTCAGATTGTCATTGTCTGTTGTCCTTGTTGTTCCTTAGACCTCTGTTCACCTCCAGCATCCCTGTTCTTGTCCCTGTCACTGAACCTTGGGATCTTTCTCCTTCTGTGTGTTTTCCTCATCCTCCGTTGTTCTGGGAGACCTCCTCTACCTTGTGCTGCTTTTTCAGAGGCCACTCTCCCATTTCCTTGGTGAATGACTAATGGTGGACCTGTCCCTGTTTACCATTTTGGTGGTGCCCAATGCCCATGGTGAAGAGCTGCCACAGCCCTCGCAATACCTTGATTGGGCTCGCAGCCTGGACGAGCAAGAGGGCTAAACTTGATTTTTTTTTTTCCTCCCGGTTTGACTGTTATCTAAGCTCACCCCACGAGGAGAAGTGAAGGCAGTGCTGCCCCGGGGCAGAAGCTCGTGTTCATAGTGAAACAGGATGTGCAAGCAGGTTGTAGGAATTGGGAGGGGAGTGCATGGAAACAGGTGAAACTAAACTGGGCACATATTAGAGAAGTGATGTGCCTGTGGGGTCCTCTTCACAAACACCCTCTTCTGCGAATATGTGAAATTTGAAAGGAGCTGGTTGTTTCAGATCCCGTTTTTTTTTTCGGATACAAAACCCCATGTTATTCTTCAGAGATAAACTGTGTGTTTCAGATTCTTGGGTAGTCATGAGTTGGTACACAGCTCGCTCTCACGAAACTGCCTAGTACTGCATGGTGTTTGGGCTTTCTGTCAACTAGAGAGCTTGGTGATGTTCCTGGGAAGATGGAATACACAGAAACCGACTGTGGAGAGATAAACTTCCCAGGAACTTCGCTCTCAGTGGAAATTTGGCTGTGATTTGAATTGCAGTTGAAATATGTGCTCTCTGCCTCCGTGGTCACCTACAGGAATGGGGACTTGTTGCTGCTCTCCCAAGAACAAGCAGGTTCCTGCACAGTCCTGCAGGTTCCCACTATCACTCCTTCTGGGTCTGCTCATCTGGCTTTAGTAGCATCCAGTACGTTAGCTACCTGAGCATCTCCTGCTTGCGTTTAGCCTTGTAACTAGATAGTGGTGTGTGTCTTCTGCTGTGGCCGGGGAAGCACCTTTCTAGGTGCTGTGCACAGGCAGAGGGTTCCCACATCCATAGAAGGAGCTGGAGAACCAGGGAAGGTGCTTTCTTGGGGTGTTGACATGATTGAGGGAATTTCCATGTGGCTCCTACCTGAGATCTATAGTTCTCCAACAGTTTAGGTAGGAAGGACCTTGCAGGTGTCTTGTGCAGCCCCTGGCTCAAAGCAAGGTTAGCTTCAAGGTTGGGTGAGGTTGCTTAGGGCTTGTCATGGCAGTAGTGGTCTGGTGTGATCCCAAGGGATGGCGATGGTGTGCACCTTGGTCAAGAAGAAGAAACCTTATGGAAGGCTTTGGAGGCTGTAGTCTGGTATCAAGATAGTAGAGCAATGAGGTTTCTGGGAGAGGGTCTGTATGAACAGTCAGCCAAGAGCCAAAGTCTGCACTACAGTGGCACAGGTCCTACATCGAATTCCCCTTGTGAAGCGGGGAACACCATGCCCAGCTCTGCAGGACCAGTGCTGCTCGAGGCTGGCTGCCACCGTAGCTGCTGGGGAAGCCACACGAGTCTCGTTCATGACGGACGGCAAGGGATGATGGGAGGAGAGGGTCAGTGGCTGGAGCTGAGGCCATGCATGAACACGTCTTCCTCGAGGAGGAAAGTGTCTCCGTGCTTCTTGCAGGGGAAAAAAATTGGCTGAAAGAATTTAGCAGTGATAAATGTCATAAAAATACTTATACTGGAATTTGTAAAGCCTGGAACATCTGTTCTTGACAGTGCTTTGATCATGTTGTGAGGCTTTTAAAATGATACTTCCATGAAATAAGTGAGATCCTTATGGCTGCGGGATTCTTTTCAGTGCCCTTTTTTCATGGAGCAAAAAGGCAAATTTCACAGGGAACATTACATGACTTGAAACACATATTTTAATGGTTAGTATCAACCAAACAATGTTTTATTAGGTGCTAGAAAAATGTTCCAGTTACATACCCCAGGAAGCAAAGCACTCCCATTTACTTTTAAGCTTATAGGAGCTGTACTTTGGGGGGAAAAAAAAAGTAAAAAAAAATAATCAAGAACTCATTGCTTGTATATTACTGTATTCAAAACCAAAACAAACACAGTGAAATAAGCGTAAATGTTTTGGAGCTGTTGTCAGAAAAGGGCCTTTTTAGGGTTTGTTTCCAGGCAGAGGTGCAGACGAGCCGGGATCGGCGTGTTTTCTGAGGGACACACAGCGAACAATAGTGGGACACTGACGATTTACTTTCCTCGGTGCACTGCTTTGGATTGAATAACTTTTTAGTCATCTGCTTTTCTCTGAGGAATCATCCTTTCCCCTTTTCTCATCGTTTTGGCAGGCTTCTGCCTGTTTCCCTTCAAGCAGCTGCGCATTTGCGGATGAAATGTTGTGATGCTGAACGTCTCTGGTGTTTCAAGGAGCGCGGAGAGCTCGGATCGCAGAGCTGGGTTCTTTGCAGCGCAACGCCTCGCAGGAGGATTTCTGCTTCTCTGCCTCCCTGCTACATGTAGCGGGGGGCGGGGGGAATCTCCTGGGCTGTGTTTGTAGAAATGGCCTGTAGGACACAAGGAGCAGCAGGAAGGAGGGAGAAATTGAAGAGAAGATGTGGAACGAGGGGGTCTCCTTCTCTGCCACATTCATGGTTCATACGTGGCAAATCCCTTCCCGCTGCTGCAGCTGGCGAGTCTGGCAGCTCCCAGCGGGATGCCGGGGCAGCCTCCTCGCTCCCATCTCCCCTTCCCTCTGTTGATGGGTGAACGGGCCCGTGCGTGGCCCCACAGCTCTCCCCAGCAAGAGGAGCCTGGGGCGGTCCACAGTTTCTTCATTTTAAAGACTGCCCAAGCTGTGAAAGGAGAGTGAGTTATGGTCATAAATAACAGAGAAGGAATATGACTGTGCTTTCTAGTAACGTTCTGGGTGTCAGGGGTTAATTTATGAAAACTAAATTGTTTAATTTCTGCAGCACTCAACAGGTGAACAGGCGGCTTATTACTGTGACATATCCACTTATAGCAGTTTTCCTTCGCTAACACCTGTGACTCAGTTCTGTTACATGCTTATGCTGTCTGTTAATTATTTACCAAGGATTTACAAGTACAGAGTGCAAATAAAATGCTTTTAGGCTGAAGACTGCATTGCACACCTAAGATTCCTGGAATTTATGCCACTGTACTACCAGGTACAATCCCATCATCATCCCTGGGCTTCTGACGGAGGACTCATTGTGCACGCGTGAGCAGGAGGCAGCCTCCTGCCCGCCAGAGCTCGCATGCAGAGGGGCTGCGTTTTTAGTGAAGGGCTTGCTACGCACATGGCCGTGGTGTATGAGGGGATCTGCGTCCTTTGCTTCCTTGCAGATTGATTCTTGCCATTTTGATTGACTTTCTTCCCCACTACAAAGGTTCATTCTTCTTCATAAGTGATGGCAGAAGCAAACTGTTCAGAAAAAAACCACTGTATGATGTGCTTTTTTTTTTAAAGAGTAAAATAGTATAAAAGTCAAGTAGCAGATAAAGTTGTGACTCAGCTGTTAACTTATGACCCTATGCTATTTCTGTAACATTTTTAGCTTATGACCAAATTTTTCTAATATTAGGCCATTGCCATAGAAAGTGTGTCAGAGTCCCAGGCTGCCAGAACCTATCACTGCACAGAATATATACATTTCTGAGCAAGTGTGCAGGAGCAGTCCAGTAAGTTCTTTGTTGTGGTTTTAAATTGCTGTAATTTCTTTTTTTTTGTTTTGTTTTTTTGTTGATTCACGTAGCAAACAGTGCTGTGCAGAACAACATAGCTGCTTTCTGTTTCTCAGGCAGTCAGGCACCGAGCTCCCGTCCTCAGCTGTGCCTCTTGCAGACCGGAGTTGCTTTACCGGTAGATTTTCAGCGGTGTAAACTGCTGTAAGTCAATTCAAGCTGTACTAACTATGTGGATTTTATGGAAGTTGAGAATCCGGTCATACAGCTCATGGTTTTAGTAAGGAAGGAGTTCTGGAGATGGTCGTCCTGTTCTAGGCAGGCAAGAAAGTACATGCAAAGTTTCTCTAAGCTCAAGGAAAGCGTGTGTGAACAAATAAGCATCTGCGTTGCAGTACAAGAGAAGGCGATTACTGAGGAAATCTCAAAGTTTACAAGTAGGATTTTTTAATAGGTTCAAATCTGCTGTGGTTTCAGAGTACCTAAGGACACTTAAAATAATGAAACTCCAGACAGTCCAGCCCAAACATGCACGACACACAGCAGCAAAGCAATCGTTGCGTTTAGCACTACTAATCAGCTAGCTAATGCAACAGCTGCTCTGGGATTTTGCATTTCATTTTTGTCTGGATAATAATGAGGAACTCAGGGTTAATGATCTGTGTCCAGTTTCCCTCCAAAGTGCTTTATTTGCACTTTGTGGCTGCTTTTCATGGTTCTTTGCGGCAGCCCCGAAATGTCAACTGACCTGAAGAAATCGACAATGGCTGCTTAAAAAAATCTGAAAGAAAAGCTAGAAAGGATGTTGCTTTCTAGCTTTTCACATGGACACCTTGTACTCGGACTCCCTTTGATTAAGTAACCAGCAAAACCTATTCACATGTACTCCAATTAAAATTTAATGAAGCAGGAGGATGTATTCATATATGCTGACTAATGCGGGAGGAATAGATTCCAGTAACTCGGCTCTGCAAGCCCTTTGCTTCGCGTTCAGGGCTCTGTTTACTAGAAAGCTCCTCAGTGGCTGCGGAGCTCCTCTGGCATGAACAACCCTTGCAAGTCTGGTGTGGGTTCACGCAGTTATAACGAGGTGCAATGATGGCTTATACAGAAAATGACGTGGCTCTTTGGTAAGGCAGAGCCTTATCAATGAAGCCTGGTTTGGCTGATTGCAAGAGGTGAGGCAGGGCTCCTGCCCTAATGTGCTTCATCGGAAGAGGTCAGGGAGTCGCTGGATGTGTGTGTTATATCTGCCCTTGTATCAAAACTCTCATCAAGCAGCAGTTAGATGAGTGGAGCAACACGTAGCAAGAAGGGAAGCCCTATTGGCCCTGATTTTTAAGTAGGGAAATGGGTGCTCAAGCGGAGGCTGTACGACCGCTCAGCCGGTGTCAGAAAATAGCCAGGCTTTTAGCGCTTCTGCCTTCGCCACAGGCTTACTGGACAGTTGCTTTGGTATTTGCGTTTCCAAAGGGATACAGCGCTGCTGTGCAGAGCGTTTAACTTCTAAAAACGTTGCCCCCACCAGTGGGGAACGCACAGACATCTGTATGGACAATGAAATGACCTGCCAAGAGCCGTGTGGAGACTTACTTGCATTCACACCGCCTGTGTCTCTTCCTGAGCATTTCCACCTCTCAGACTGTTGCAGAGCTCCTGCATCATCTTGCAGCCAGGATGGGGGTTGGAGAAATGGTGTAAAAAGAGCTCATCTGCTCATTGCACAGTGCCCTGCGGCTTCAGCTCTGTGTGGGGACCATCCCCACTATATCCCGCTGTGGCATGCGGCAGTGGGGTGATGCTGCACAGCTATGTTAAATGGCATTTTTGGATAAGCAATGAAAGATCCTGCTGTATCCACTCTTAGTAGTGGGTTGAGCGACAGAACGGAAATGCAATGGTGGAATTTGCCTTTGCTGCTGACCCTTGCACGACATGCGAGAGCTCCTCATCACCAGACCTTTGTTTTGCCTTACCCAGAATACAAAGCAGTGCTTCATCGGCACGGCTGGCTGTTTTCCTTCTGGCTTGACTCAGTGGCAGAACTGCAGCAAACTTTCCTGAGGTATAGTGGGTTTTCCAGTTATCATCCGCTTCAATCCCCATTCTGTCCTGCAAAGGCTCTTGCTTGCTCGGCTGCAATGATGTGCTGAAGAAGCCTTCAAAGGGAGATGCGACTCTGGAGCTGAGATCTTGTGCTTCATTTTTGTCCTGGAAAGCTGCTCTTGGAACAGTAAGCATGAGACTTGTCTTGAAACCTTCTTTGCGTGCCTTTCTGAAGAAATAGCTGGAAGGAGAAGACCTGTCAGTTGAGCTCTAAAAGAGAAGCCTATTGGCTCTGAATACACTGGGGACATTATTTAAGGTCAGTTGATCTGTGAGAAGGCATGACTTATCTAATACAGCCTAAGGTTAGTTACGCAACAGACGAGCTGTTCTTTTTTGCGAAGAACAACCTCGGTGTGTGCCTGTGAGAATCAAAGGTCTTGCTGAAGGCGTGCTGTGTTCTGGCAGGAAGCTACTGGGTGTCCTCGTCTAGTGATTTTCCTTCTGTAGCAGATTATCATAGCAGAAAGGTTTCCAGTGGAAAAAGCATTCAGCAGTTGCAGGCTGCAAAAGTTGAGCTTCTAGTAGATGTGTACTTTGGCGGGTGGTGGTGCGGGACCATGTGTGTATGGTGTTGTTTCAGACCAGCTGTTACTTCCTTCTCTTCTCCACCGTACATCTCTGTGTCGTAGGCCAGATCACTGGATTGTCTAGGTGCCTACATAGAGCAGTATTTTTAAGATAAACACTGAAGAGGGGTGTTTTCTGACTTCTAAAGAATGAGATGTAACAATTTGCCATTTATATTGGCTTGAAATACAAGGTTTGCAGCGTGCTGGCTGCATGGCACTGACATCTCCTTTCTTGGAGAACCTTTCTTCCCTCTATCATCTCGTATTAAAACGTGCTGCCCAGCCAAAGTGCTGTTACCTCCCCAGAGTGATTCAGCATTGCTCAGCAAATCAAAGGGGATTTTTCTTTAAAACTAGGATTGGTCTCCTGTGCCTTGTGGGGTGGGTAGGAGTGAGCAGTTCTGGGTAGCCAGTTTTGGGTTGGAGCCTTTGTGCACAGTGAAAAATGTTTTATCGCTTGTGCAATGCTAAACATAATATTCAGCAAGATTGCCTGATGTGCTTGTGAACTGTCTTCTTTCTGTGCTTTTTATTTGTGTGGTGTGTGTTGGGAGGTTTAGTATTTGCAGAATGAGGATATTTTAACTAGCTTTGCACAAATATTGGTCTTGCGTGGTTTGTTAGTTGCGCACTCATGGGCAGAACTAGGGGATGGCGAAAATAATCAAATATCTTGAGCTTTTTTTTTGAGGGCTTTATGTAAGAGATGGAAAAATTAAACCTTAAAAGGAAATAACCAAGGTGTATAGTCATAAAATGTTGTTTTTCCTAGACATTCAACTTTATATATAGATGGCTTGGTGAAATCCAGATTGTGATGGAAAGGGGATGACTCTGATATGGTGTGACAGTGGGGGTGCTTGGGGAGCAAACTGGTCGAGCTGCAGCGATCCCTGGTCTGGGCGCCTCAGAGATGATGATGCTCCGAGCTCAGGGAGAGTGTTCGCATGTCCCTCGATGCAGCTTGGGACTGCACTGGGGCTTGTTTTTCCTAGTTGCCTCTTGCTCTGGAAGTCTTTTGGCTGTCCGGTTCTGCATTCCTGTAAGCTCCCTTTGAAGTATGCTAAGGCGTTACAGGTAATGAGAGATTTCCTTTGCTTTACAAAATGAGACTCTGCCTTCCCCCTTCCCAAAATGATTAGCAGTTTCTGTAAATCCAGGCCTGTGGATTTTATGAGGACCCCTGACAGCCAGGGGTGATCGTGTTCTCCCTCATTGTTTCCTAAGTAGTAAGAAATCAATGCATCGGGGGACTGTGCCTGACATCTATTAATTACCCTGTCCCCTTACGTCTAACGTACCAGAAAAGGGTCTGAAAGGCAACCCCCTTTGCCCTGGCTGATTGATACAAAACCAAATTCATGCAAGTGGACGTAAACCAGTTCCTAAAAAAAAAAAAAAAAAGAACATTTGTTTGGTAGTTGGAATTGGAAGGAGCAGTTGCAAACTGAAATAAAACGTATGGCAGCGTGAGATACTTGGCTGCAACAGACCCTGTAAATGGTCCCGCCAGCCCCGCAGTGCCCCACGCTACATGCTTGGGAATAAAACACGTCCTGCTGTTAATGCTGCCTCAAATGAAGGCATTGTGGTACATGCCCAGGGCAATGGGCTGGGGGATAATTACTGTTTTCTTCCCGTATAGCATAGATGAGATGATTCTGAAGCTATACCATCCAGACTTCTGCAGCACACATTAAAATATGACATCAGTGTTAAGAGTTGTGGCACTTGTGGTTACGGCTTTGGGATTCCTTATATTTACTTTCTAGGGAACTAAAATTCAAAGCAGCTTTTATGGCTGTCACGAGAATACTGTCAGTTTTGAAAAAGGGGGGTAAATGTGCATTGACCTTTAACTAATACGGCCATATCCTATTTTCTGTGTGTTTCCAGTTAAAAGAAATCTGTTATGATTTTTTTTTAAAAAAAGTTAAAATAGAAAAGTTATTTAACTGCAAGACTTCTGCTTTTTTCCAAAATAAAGATAGTGAGTTGTTGTCCAAGGGCAGAAGTTTTCATACAATTACTATTATAAGCTGGAAATCAAGATTTAATAATAGCATGCACCACCTGCCACCAGTGGTGGAAGAACAAGACCGAACCCTGGACTGCTGTAAGCAGTTTTAATTTGCAACTTGCAATGAGGCCGCAGGGCTTCACATCCTGCTGAGGAGGAGAGGAAGGGATTCTTGGTTGCTGCTGCTGATCCTCTCCCTGAACTTTTGGGTTTTTAGCACTGTAAATCCCACATGCAACGTCTTGTCGTTGCTCCGTGTGGTGAGTTGTGCCTTCAGAGTAAAATAAAGGAGAGTGTTGACTGTGCCAGACTTGACCCAGCTCTGTCTGAAGCCAGCTGCAAACTCCTGGTTGTCACCAATGAGAGCAGGACCCGCTCTTTGGGAAGACCATGGCTAGTTTTTTCACGTGTTTTGATGGTGGTGGGAGGTGATGGGCACATCTGGCTGAGATGGAGGAGGGTCTCTCCCTGTGCTGCTTCTTAAAGGGCACGTCCCTCCTCCTTATTTTCCTGGATGTGTGTTGCAAAATAATTTTATACCCTTGTTCCTAGGACTTGGGATCCTTTTCATGAGCTGCGGTGGATCTTTTGCTACCTTAGAAAAAACCAAAACGTATTTTTCCACTTTTTAAAATGTACTTTGCTAAACAGGTATTTTTGTCAAATTGCAGTTTCCTCCAAAACATTTTTCTTTATATAGAAAATGGGATTCCACCTCTCCTAGACCTTTGCTAACAGCTGTTCTGCTAGCTAAATGTCACCGAATTAAAAAGAAGCAAAAGTAAGAATATGATGTTTTTGGATAAAGATTTTAGTTGACCATTTCAGTCCCAGGTAGAAGAAATCCTCCTCTCTTTTGAGTGTTGAGACATTCTGGGGATTCCTACCCTGCTTTTTTACCTTGTAGAACATTGTAATACTGCAGCATTTCTGGAAAACTGTTATACATGTATATAAAGATGCTTTGTGCTGGCTTTTGCCTTGCTCCCTTGCCCAGAGAAGTCCTGGGGCACCTCTGTAGGACCCGTGGTAGCTGAGTGTGCTGCTGGTTTTGGCAGCTCAGCTTTTGGAGCTGACCTGTGATGAAGTTGGTGCAATGGGATAGTTTCAGGTCGGGGTGCGTAGGAGAAGGGGACCTGTGCCAGCCTGTCAAAGGTTGCTTTGATTTGTTGCTGGGCACAGTGAGGACTCCTGGGGTATTATCTGAGGATTAAGTGCAACATTAAACATTGGAGCTGGCTTGTCAAAGAAAGGGCAGTTTATCAAAATATAATTTATAACCAACAGTTTACTACCAGCTACAGTAATTAATATGGAACATGACGGGGCCCATCATTAATGTGCTTTGTTGTCTCAGCTTGCATTACTGCTGCTGGCAAGGCCAGCTTCTGAGGCTAATGAAGGACAGGGAAGAAAGAAATTTGTGCTGTTGTTAGCTGATGGTAATATTTCTCCAGGTCACACACTGTACTGTGCATTGCATCTGATCACAAATCTCAGCCAGACATATCTGTCCAGTAAAAGCTGGTTTTCCGTATTCTTGCTTAGAGATGCAAGAATTATTGTTCGCAACAAGGTCACTTGGAGCTGATGACAAACTCCGTTAACGTTGGGATGGTGGAGAGGGTGCGAGGGGTGGTCTGGAGGCTGGGGAGAAAACTTTTCACCTCATCTGTGGTGGTCCAAATCCTGCTTGGCTTATTGGTGAGGGAAGGCAGTTGGCGTCCAGTGGTGGTGGTTAGTGAACTTGTCTGAGGGAGGAGGAAAATGGAAGAGGCTTTTCCAACATTATCTAATGGCCAAGCACGCAGATGAGGGCAACAGCTAGTGCTGTGTTGCTGATGGGAATCTCTGTTGATGAGGAGCTTGTGGTTGGTTGGAGATGGGATAGCCCATCTGGAGCTGCCTGAAAGCCATATGACTTCAGCAGAAGTTTTATTATCATGCTAGTTTCCAGAGACATGTTTGGAGCCGTTCCCAGCATTGGGTTAAGCTGCAGCAGCAGCATGATCTACTTTCTGGTGTTTTGGTGAGGGATAGGCCAGCTGACGGCTCTCCTAAGGTGTGTAAGGAGTTCATGTTAAAATAAACAAAGCTGTTCCCATGGTCTGTTTGCTGTATCAAGTCTGTCTTTCCTACATTCCAAAGAAAGATCCCACAATGTCATCAAACTTTGAGAAATACCTGGGCCTGGAGGGGCTTGGACATGGGGGACCGTCAGGTCTCCAGCATGCAGACAGCAGTGAGAAAACCAAGTGCCATTGAAATTTGGCATGCTTGAGCTCCGTGGTCACTGTGATCTATTGTGACATCGATTTGTAAGTATATTTTTGGTTTAGCACCTACCCGTAATTTGAACGTTTGGTCAAACAGCACTTTCTGACCTACAGCTGCCCATGGTGGCAACACCTAACTGGGTCACTTTTATAGCAGAGCGTGCTGTATGTTAGTTTTATTGAGCATTGCCTAAACCGTTGAGAAGGATGTTTTAAAGTGCCTTGCGTTAGTCCAGATTTAGCTACTGCCATTTCCCGATAGCATCAGTGTTATCTGAAGGGAATCCAAAGGAACGAAACTAGAAGGTTTCAGCAGTTCTGCTCCAGCTAGAACCAAGTAAGCAGTATTCTCACGGTTCTCTCTGTGCATCTCTCCCACACATGTCCTTTTTGGCATATTTGATGATAACATGAAGTGAATTTATCTGATTTTAAGATGACAGGGTAAATGGTACATTTGCCACTTTCATTTCCATGGCCTTGGTTATAATGGTTTTTACTGTGTGCCCTTAGTCATCCCTGTTGCTGGTGGTAACGGGTAGAGGGATGTGCCTTGTGGGGGATTATATACACCCGTCATGGTCTCTTTTAGATTGCAGCACTTGACCTCCTTACTTATCCCATAAAGGAGCCTCTCGAACATTGGCTAATCCCACCAGGGTTTATGCAGACTGGCTGAAAGCCAAGTCCTCCCTGAATGGGTGCAAGATGCATCAAGGAGTTTGAACATTTGTGTCCTGGCTTGCCTGAATTAATCTTAGTCAAAGCAGATGGATGACTAGGTAATGCAGTGTTATGCCATTGGTGTTAAATTAATACCAGGTAGGGCATGACGGTTTTATGACCGTTAAGAATATTTGCGTGCAAACTACAATGCTGGTCCAGCGAGGTGCAGAACAGGGAAGTCACTGAGAAGTGGAGAGTCCTTAGTGTGCACACTTAGTAGGTTCAGGCTCCAGAGTTGACCAGATGGCTTGCCACAGGATAGAAAACCTTGCTGTTGATGATTTACTTTTCTTCTTCAGAGATATTTAGTATTCCTTTTTTTTTTTGATATTTTTATTGTTGGATTGATGTTTGTGTTCTAGCAGAAGGTGAGTTCTCTCTTTGGAACCTTCAGTATATTTGACAAAGATGCATTTCTCTGAGAGCCACAGGGACAGCACAGTCAAGGATTCTGGAGTAGAGCACGTGGCCAGAAACAGCTATCTGGAAAATGAACATTTCTGTCTAAAATATCACTGCTCTCGTCTGTTATGGAGAGGGTCAAAATGCTATAGATGGCGTGGTTTGGTTTGGTGCTGGACCCAGCAGATTACCCATCTCCAGTAGTTGCAGTGTCCTTCCCGTTTGGAGGGTTCTTAAGAAATTTTTGCTAGAATTAGATTCATGCTCTGCAGCGGGAAGGGGGGGAGGTTCTAAATATTTTGAATACTTTTGAAAATAGTAATAATCTAATCACAATAAATAGCACAATAGTGATGTGTAAACAGTAGTTCAAATGTCGCTCAGTAATCTTTACCCACTGTGTGTACTGCCTTGGGACCCTCAGCATGGATTGCAACTGAATTCTGGTTGCTTTTCCAAACACAAAACCAGTCCTTTTCCCCAGACAAAAGCTTGTGTTTGCTGCTTCATGTGTCTGTGTACGCAGACGCATGCATAGGTAGACTTAGTAACACTAATGCTGTCTTCTGCAATTTCATGCTGTATTAGTGAGGAGTGTGTCGTCGGCAAGCTTTCCAGTATTTGTAAAAGGTCTACACGGGGTAATAAAATCTTGTTTTTGGGAAAATTGGTCTAATTTTGAGATTGAGAGGTGTGAGAATAAAAGATGCTTTACTGTAAATTGTAGGTAGATAACAACAGAAACTCAAATATTAGAAGAAACTGGGTATTGCACAAACCACACACTTTCACATCACTAAAACAAGAGCTGTGCTCACACAGAAACATGAACCTCTCTGCAAACCACAGAAAGTAAAAGGGAGCACTCCTGTTTCATTATTGATCTAATTGTCTTTTCTTGATATGAGAATAGCTATGAAATTCTCTTGAATATTCCAGCATGCACAAAAAAAAGACCATCACTTCTGGAAACTTTTAAAGGCGCAGCACATACTGATAAATAGCGAGGCCATTTAATTCTGAGAGTTACAACTACCTATCTAATGTCACCTAATTGGTCTTCTGGAACCGAACACGTTATAGCTTTGATGAGAACTTTCCGCTTGGGAGTGGTATTAAATGAAGAGAGCCTAGCCCATATTTTCATGTGACTAACAAGTTTTGGAAGATCAGTCAGTGCAATCTTTTAAGTAAGTCCTGTTTTAAGAAAAAGATCCTCTGAAGACTGGGTGTTTTGGGGAACCTCTGTGTTGGGCTTCTCCAAAGCTCCCTTCCAACCCAAATTGCTCTGCAGTTCTTTGTGGTCTTTGCCATTATCTGTAATCTCTTTCCTTTGGTTTACAATCCCATTTAAGACCAAGTTTCCCGAGTAACCTGTAAGTTTGGGCCTGTGGGACTTGTGCAAAATGTGTGTGGTTAAAACCTTCCCATGTTTGCGTGTGAGAACAAACATGCATACGAATGAGGTTCCTGGATCAATCCAGCGAAGGCTGGGCGCGTTTCAAGGATTTGAGAGTCTAGCAAGGCGTGCTTTTCTGGGGGGGAACTGTGAAGGTGAGTGTCAGTCTGTGCTCACCTCCGTGTTTTACAACACTCTTCCATTTATGATCTCCACCAGCTTTGCTGCTCTGCCTGCTCCTGCCAACAATTGCACCTCCTACTCTTCTGCCGGGCTGAGCAGATTCTGGAGTCAGGCAAGCTCTCTGTGCTGGCTGCAGGCAATGCCAGCTCCCTGCCTAAGCTCTTCCCGAGGCTGCAGGCAGAGCTGAGGGACGGGGCTCCTTGGTTCTCCTTGGGTTTTGCTACTGGCTTGCTCCAGCAGCATCGGGCACTTCTCTCTCCCTTGGTTTCAGCAAATTCTCTCTCCGTCGGTTTCTACAACTTAATAAGCACCTGTATCACCGAATTTGGGACTCTCAGCTAGAACTGCACAGCGGCTGTTTTCTTGTAGTGGGTAGTTCATCCTAAATACCCAAGGGTGAGAGAGAAGCAAGGTGCAATCTTTAATAAGATGTTTTTGAAGCAGTTTAGTTCCTTTTAAGAACTAATTTTCGCTTCCTAAAGTCTCCAGGACTTCAAAATGGTCTAGAGATTTGCAGAAAAGGTCACTTCCAGCAGTAACTAATAATAAGAGGTGGAGAGGAAGAGCGATGTCTCTTGATAGCTTGTTCTTAAGACATCTCAATGAGTTCCTTTTATGAATCGGCGATGAATTTTTGCCTGAATTCCCTGCCAATTCACTTTACCTGTAAATCATGTTTAGCACATTGTAACTTTCCTTTCTTGTTTATTGATTTGTTGATTATGCTCCCTCCCCAGGAAAACCAAATCAATTAGTTCTGTTTAAACCAGGATGAGGGTGAGTCTCCAATTGGCAAGAACATGACTGCATGGTTGGAGAGAGGTCACTTCTACAGGGACATGGCTTGGTAGTAGTTGTCCAAATTGATGATTGCCATCCATGTTCCTTCTAAGGGCATTTTTCTTGAATTGTCATGCAAAGACAAACTTGCACAAACCCATCCAGAAGTCAGCCTCTCAGAAATGCTAGAAACTTCGTGGCTTTGGGTCTCTGTTGCTGAGCCAGTAGGAGAGGTAGTTGGCTTCTGGTTTAGGCAGATCAGGTGAAACCCTGAGTTGTTTGCATTTGTACACCAAGTTTTGTTTTGTTTTGTTTCTGGAATGGAAATGCAGGTAAATATTCTGCAAACTTCCAGATGCTGCCAGGAGGAGAAGTAAACATTTAGCTCTGGAAATGTGCAGATCACTTGCTCAGGGCCTCTTCCTTGAAGGATTTCTGTACTACTTGTTTGTTGGTATTTCAGTAGCATGTGAAAGGCCTGAGTTTGGATTGAGTCTCTGTTGACCAACGCTGTAACAACAGGCCATGACTATCTCCAGCGAGGTGACAGCATGGACCATGGGCACAGCAGGTGGATGAGAAGAGTGAAGGGGCAAAGGAGAGAGGATGAAAATGGTGCTTCTGTCAGTGTTTCAGCAAAGCTGGTGATAGGCAAGACCCACTTTCTGAAGCAGTGTTGAATAGTAATGTTTTGTTTTCTTCCAGACTGTTCTAGTAGTGGTTGAATATCACTGGAGCCTGCTGGATGGGAGCTGGGGAGAGAAGAAGTGATTTACCCTAAAAGATAGTGAAGATAGTAGCTGAACCAGGGGCAGGAAATCCTGATCCCTCAGTCCTGGGGATGATAAGAAATTAATTTGTAATCCCCAGGCAGGTTCAGATATGTTAATCCTCTACCGTGCTGCCGTTTTCTGTAACCTTTTGAACCAGAAGCTGGAGAGCACCAGCATACGCGAGTTTGATTTCCATCCTTTCTACAGCCGGTCACTTTTAAGTACAACATTGTGTGCGCCTGGTGTTCAGGTGCTCAGCCCACATAATGCCATTTTGAATCGTATGAATCAAAATTAATACAACTTCCACTTTCCAGGAGAGTGGTCCAGTTCCCACCGAAGGATCATGCCTTCCTAAACTCTCACACAGTTTCTGCTTGATGATGTTCTTCCCTCCATCATGAACTACGGCATGGTGCTGAGCCGAGTATGAACCCAGAGATGACCACGTTTCTGTGGCAGATGAAATGGTTCCTGCCTCTATGAGCTTGTAAAGCACTTTGGGAACCTCTAGGATGGAAAGTATTGAGTCAAGGTTTGTTTGTCTGAGCCAGTATTTTCACCGTGCTTTACTTCCATTGCTCCTGTTAGATGTGTTGGTTTTCATTATATCTTCAGATAAGGCTCATGTGAAATGGGCTTCTGTTTTGTTTTCTCACCAGAGGAGTGATTCATATTCAAATTGAAATGTTGTACTGCTCTAAGCCAACCTTCTCCCTGTGTGCTAATGGGAGGAGAGGGAGATGCAGGCATGGACTGAGCAGGATTATTTTTCTTCTACTGCATTTAGAAACTTTCCAAATGGCTTTTTAGGAAAGCATGGGGACTTAACTGCCTGGCATGGGAAATCCCGGTCTTGCATGTTTTAAGAACACAAGATGAGCCTGAATCTCATCACTTGTGTGTTTCGGCTGCAGAGCCATATGCTACTGGCAATATTGTCCAAAAAAAAAAAAAAGAATTTATGATCCCCTTTAAGTTGAGTTTTTTCGTTTTTTTTTTTTTTTTTTTTTTTTTTTTTTTTTTTTTTGTCATCTTCATTAATGTGGTCCTATATTTTCTCTTTATTTGTAACACAAGTTTTTAAGAAAATTGCTTGCACTTGTCTTGAGGCCGTGACTCCGCAGACGCTTTCTGTGGCGCAGCTGAGGCCATCAGCTCACGATCTCTGCTGCTGCCTGATGCTTTCTTCAAAGGAGCTGGTTGCCACCTGCAGAAGAGGAGAGCTACACAGTCTAGCACACATTTCTGACCTTGTTAGAAATGGATGCTGGCTAGTCCAGTCCAAACTTGCTCAAGGAACTTTATTGCAGGTACTCTAAAATAGAGAGAACGGATGCTGAGATTCCAGTTGGGGGTTCATATGTATTCAGAGCTGTGTTGCTCTGTCACCTACAGCTCAAAGTGAATGTCATTGTAGATCTCGTGGAGCCTACTGCCTGTCCCATAAACACCCAGACTGAGATAATAGTGTATTTCATGGAAATCTATAAAATTCAGGTGAGTATCCTCACCTTAGTTAAAGTGACCTTAACTAACCGAGCCTACTCAAGCGGAGATTTGTCGTTTTAAGCTTACAGCTCATTTCAGTCTATTTGCTTCCCTGGTTCTTGCAAGTTGGACTTGGCCGTGTGAAATGATCCTTCACCACTTGCCCTTTTCATTCCCACAGATTTTGTGAAACTGGTCGAATATTACTAAGGTGCCCTGAGGTTTCTAGATAAATGTGATACATGAAGAGACATCGATGCTTTTAGTAGCACCTGAGGAGCCACTGAGCCTTGGAGGATCTGTTGCCTTTAATGGAATATCCATGGCCGTGTCCTTTGCCTTGCTTTGACAGTTCAATTGCACCAACAGGCTGAGGGCATTGCGAAGATCAAAAATGTTCTGCATTTTTGTTGGCATAAAATTAGAGTTTACGTGAAAGTGTTTCCAAGGAGGAGGAAAGGAAAGAGACGTTGACAGGTCTTCATAGCTGATTGTAGGTTCATTCACCACTGGAGAGCTGGTGAGACAAATGTGAGACCTTAGTTACACGTCACCTAAATACTTTCTGACTTAAGAGCATTTGAGCTGGAATCACTTGCAATTAGCATGGGCTTGGCAGAAACTGGCACTGCTGCTGCAAACCGAAACTGTTTGCATAGTCCAGTTGTGCCATGAGGAAAACTGCCGTTAGCAAGTAGCGTCTTGAGGCGGTGTCTGTGCAGTGACTGCTGTTACTACAGCTGATGTCCTTGATGGCATGGTAGCAACTCTAAAAGTGAGAGCGTAGCTGTCTGTCTCCTCTACCCGGTCCCTCTCACCCAAACTTTATGGTCTTTAACCTATTTATCATCATAGCCACACATTTTTTAGGCAGCTGTTGGTGTCTGGGAGCTTTTAGCTGCATTGCTTGTGAGAACCTAGGCCTGTGCATGGTCCAGGGAGATGTGACCGTTGCTCTGCTCTTCGTAGTCTTCTTGGATGAGGCAGTTTCCACTACAGTTGACTGTGGTCAGGCTGATGCAGAGTGCAACCTGTTGTAGACTCAAACGACCCATCTGGGAACAATTGCCCAAATGACACAATAAATTATATCTAAGAGTTTGTTAAATTAAGTAAATAATGAGGACCAGAGGGCACCTGCTGGTCCCCATAACCTGTGTTGCTGCTCGGAGGTTGGGCAAAGTGTCTCCTGCCTGCTTGATGGAGCCTGGGAGCCTGTGAGTGGGTGGCGTGGGAACTGGGGACAACTGAGGATTCGTACGGGGATGCAGAGTTGCTCCCTGGGGCAGAAAAATAAATGTATGATTCTTGGCCCTAGAACGAAGCAAGCAAGACGCTGTGGACTTGTTGGAACCCGTGCAGTCTGTGAATGTTTTCTTCTTGTCAGATGCTGCTGTCACATAAGTAATTTTATTGCCGAAGGGCAGGGAACGAACTAATGAAGTGGGAGAGAGGGCTACTTGTTGCAGGGCTATGTGTTGTGAAAATCAGTGCACCAAATGTACAATTCTTCACTTTCTGCTCTTAGAGTGTTTATTTATCTATGTGATTTGGGCAGGGAGAAGGGGTGGTGGTGCAGGAGGTACATCGGTCTCGTCCAGGAGAAAGCACGTGTTCAGATGAGAAGGCATTATGCATACAATGCCTGAAATTAGCCCTTAAAATAGCACACTCCACATCTTAGTAATGTATTGAATATACCTTGATAAGAAACAGTCTGATTGAAGTATGGAGCTTATTGTAGTGGATCTGCTGTGACTCATCAGGAAATTGAAAGTCTTGAGACAAAACTCACCACCCCTTCAGCCTTTTTGGAAGAGACGGGAATTAGTCTTAGACGGGAAGTAATTAATTGTTCTGTGATTGTCATAAATAGGTACCAAACAACAAGCTTGTACTGAAGTATTTATATCCTAAGCCCTGTCTTGTGAGCCCCGTTATCAGGAGTATCCATCAGACAGAGACAGTGAAAAAGAAAGTTCTCTGGATGAGCAGCACTTCCACCTACATGCGTTTAAGTGAGACGGGATGGAGGTGAGCTGGTAGGCTGCATGCTGTAATAAGCCATTTACTGGGATAATGGCTGCAGGCTACAAATGCCGTTCCTACTTAGCCTGTCTATTCAATGCAAACGTTAAAAAAGAAAAAACCTTCTACCTCAGTAAAGTCTCTAATACTTTTAATACTCTTAATGCTCAGTGTACTTCATGTACTTCATACTTTGTCAAGTAGCAGAACAGGCTGCCCAGGGAAGTGGTGGAGTCGCTATCCCTGGAGGTATTTAAAAGACGGGTTGACGAGGCACTTAGAGACATGGTTTAGTAGTGGACGGGTATGGTTGGACTCGATGATCTTAAAGGTCTTTTCCAACAAAATGATTCTATGAATATTAACTCAGCCAATGTCCCAACACCCCACGGAGGCAGATGGCATGTACATGCAGCCTTCTTCATCTGCCTGAGAACCTGAGGCAGTGGGAAGGACTTTAATAGTTTGAGGCTTCTGGTTTGAGACTGGGGCAAAATCCTGGGCAACAGCCTGGCTTGCCAGTGAGCAGGATGGAGCCGTCCTTCAGTTCTTGGCGGGAGCGTAGGAATTCTGACTTTCAGGGACTAATCCCATAAACTTAGGGTTTCCTTTGGAGAGATTTGCTGCCTGCTGTTGCGGGCGGCACTGCCCTACGTGTTGGAGTCACAGAGGGCGCGTTGGCACAGCTGGCAGAGATGGATTGTGAGGGGATGAATATGTGCAGGAATATCACGCTGATTTAGTGAGTAGCTATAGCCATTATGTATCTGTCTGAATGTGGGATATTGCTGGAAATCCAGATGTTGGGAAAAGAAAGAAGAGACTCAAGATGATCAAATACCTGTTTAAAAAAAACAACACCCAAGGAAAAGGAGCTTGATGGCTTTGTTTTTGTCTGCAGTGAAGTCATGGCAACAGAGCACTCATTTAGCAAAATTAACTGTTTATCTTACAAAAAAAATCAAATGAAAATGTTGCAAGGGAACATCCTTTTATCTCAACCAAATGAGTCCATTTGTGCCAAAGCAAGGGAGTCATCCTGGGGAGTTTGCTCCAGAGAGCACGTACTTTATTAGAACAGAATGTAATAGTTGTCCCAAAGCCATAACCGTAAGAGCCTGGTGCCCTAGGCAAGCACTTTCAGTAACAGGAAAAGGAAAGTTAGGTTCCTGCACCCATATGATGTTGGAATATGCACTTCGGAGCATGATTTTAAGCTCTTGGTTGTTTGGGATTTCAGCTCAGTTAAGCTCTGGATACAGCTTTCACAAGGGCTATAATCTCTTTGAAGTTCCCTGTGGGTGGTGCTTAGTTTCAGAATTATTTAGGCACCTGGGGATGAAATGCTGATGCTGCGTCACTTCGGGTGTACCCAGATACTTGTAAAAAAACAGTTGCCTTTAAGTCCCTTTGGCTTTAATTGAGACATAGGCTTCTTTGTGCCTCCTAACCTTAGTAGTATTTGAAATAATTCTCACGCAAACCCCGGAAATAACACTTCTGTGCTACTTCTGTTTTGATGTTCGCTGCCCATCTCTGTGCACAGACTGCTCTGTGAAGCAGTACGCGAGGGTGAACCGCACGGTGACTGTCTCGGTAGGCATGAAAGCTCATTTTACATCACCGAGAATCTCATATTTGGAATTCAGAAATTGTTCATCTTGGTGATGAGCAGGGGCAAGCTCCAGGGAAAATACCACAAACTCAAATGTGTTGCTTGAGGCGCCTGGAAAGTGGTGTTTCTCTTAAGTAGTGTTTTCCAACCAGATCAAATTTTACTTTGTGGCTCTCCTGGAGATGGTTTTAGGCAATGCCTTATGGTTTCCATGAAAGCATCTGACAGCAGAGATACAGAACTTTTATCTGTACGAAAGAGTGAAACAGTTTGGGGGAGATTTTTAAGGGTCATTCGACTTTGATGTGGTTTCTGTCAAAAATGTTGGGGAAGCTTCAGACTAATTGGAAACCTGACCATTTATTGACATCAGTGCTCACCAGGTGAACATGAGTTGTTTTCCATTGCTTCTTATACCTGGATGAAACTTGTACCTTTCTCCTGCAACTTAAACTTTGGTTTAATGAAAGAAAAGTGAGAACTGAGTGTAGGTGCTTGAGTTTTGGTTAGCAAAGGAAAGCCACAATCATTTTATACACAGATAGGTATCTCAGATGTTGTTGTAGAGGTCTTCCATGTAAAAAGCCAATGTTTGAGGGGTTTTTTGGAAAGCATCTCTTTCAGGAGGGACCTCATGTGAATAGTGGGGCTCTTCATACTGCTGAATCGTGCTTGTCCAACGGGGTGCAGAGGCTGGCTGGGGGTGCGTGATGTTTCCCAGCTCAGCCTCAGACTGGTGTATTTGCAGCAGTGGTTGGCTGTTTGTTTCCACTTTTTTCTCTTCTCCAAGGCTCAATGCAGCCCTCGCTTTAGCCGTTAACAATACGAGAGCAGAAGGGCCAGGCTATAGCAGCCTGCTGCCGGAGCGATGCCCGTGGGCTTGGATACGGCTGCCTGGAGGGAGGAGAGCAAGTGGGTGAGGGTGGGAGTGCAGATCCAAGGTGGTTGCACGTGAGATTATGTCTAGAGGCTTTTAAGGAGTAACAACTCACATCTTGGGCTTTTTTGGGGAGGGATGAGATCTCCAAACAGGAACGATAGCAAGTTAGGGAGACCCAGCCTCGTGGGTTGTCCCAACGCACATGGGGCGAATAAGCACAGCGGAAACGCCTGAGCACTGCTGCCAAACGACTGGGAAGATGCAGCCCACGACGTCTGTTGTGTCTGAGATCTCTGTAAAGTCTCTCGCATCCTTCCTCAAGTTTAGTTTTCCAGTGGAGGCTGTCGCAGTAATGAGAATGTCTCCCATCTGCTCCTCACATGGCTTGGCACATTTAGCTAGAATATATATATTTTTATTATGGGGTTAGCCAGTGGTAACCATGACGATTAGACTTATCACGCAGCATTTTTTTCCCTCCTCGAGTCAGTTTGAAATGCTGACAATTAAATAGATACAGTACACTTTAGAGATCCATCAGTCTCTGTTGTCTTGACAACCAGAGTATATTTAGAAATGTAACAAGTACATGGAGTTCAATTGCACTTTTGCTAAAACATAGTTTTGTAGCTTGAGAATTTAATCTGTTGTTTGTAGATCCAGGTGCTTATTTGAGCTGTGCCTGACTTTCTCTTCGGTCTCTCTGGGAAGCTCCTACGTAGCAGCGAGACCAGAGACTTGGCTGGTGGAAGGAGGGTCCTGGTCAGGCAGGGAGCCTGTTGGAGAAGCTGTGCATGGCAGGGGACTTGGGCAAGGGGCTAGCAGCCCCTGCGTACTTGGGTGCTGGCTGTCCTGTACCCCTGGGTACTCATGGTGCCCTGTACCCCTGGGTACTCATGGTTTGGCTATTGATTTGCAGTGCAAGAGGAATGTGTGTGATCGTTGTCCCAGATCTGCTGTTGCTTCAGTTCCAGCTCAGCAAATGGTGCTGGGGAGCAGTAAGCAGCTCTGTGGCATGCCCAGTGTCTGGGCATCCTCTCCCCTCTTGCTCTCCCAGACGAGCTGCTTTCATGGTTCAGTAGCACTTTGGTATGGGAGGACTGTGCCATGGTGCGCAATGATGGCAGACCATGAAGGCTTGCCTCCTGCACCTGAGCTCCCTGAGCTTTGGTTGCAACTGGGAGCTGCTCTCTGCCACTGAAGGAATAGTGGAAACTGTTTCTCCATATCCCTTCTTCTCTTTTGTCTTGGATTTGCTGGGGGTGCGTTTGTTTGATTTTAACAAAATACTATTACTGAAATTCTTTTTTTTGGTCCCTTCCCATTTGACTGGCAAAATTGAACTCATCCTCTCCTCATTGAGCTGGAGTAGCAGCATGTGGGCTAGATGTCTGGAGCTGTGGAATTTTAAAGCTGCATGCAGGGCTGGAAGAGCAGAAGGGAATATGATGGCGTGCACTGTAAATGTCTGTAAATGTCCCTGTCTCCCACCACCCCTGGGCACACACTGATGGTGGGTGCGTGTTGTGTGGCTGTGCTACTCCCTGCTCTTTCCCTTTTGAGCCAGTGGAGAGCTGTGGTCAGTGCAGGCACATGGGACAGGGGAGCACGGTTTGGGTGTCACAGCCGTACCTGTAAGCGTGGTGACGTGCCAGCCCAGAAGACCAGCTGGGGACATGTGGCTCCCATCTGCTGCCACCCTGCAGCCCAATGGCCGCAAGACGCGGGCTGGCACCACAGTGCCCTCATTACGCTCTTAGCACAGGACCTGCCAGTGCCACCACCTTGCTTAACGCTCTGGCTTGCAAAGCTGTTTGTGAAGCCAGAGACACCCAAACATGAGGATCTCGGAGTATTTTCCTGCCTTGAATGATAAATGAGTGACATTAAAAGCAGCCGAGGAAATAGCACCAGTGTTCCCCGCCACTCCTCTGTCTGGCTGAAACGGGTTGCGATGCTGGTCAGGGCTGCCCTTTCTGAAGGCTCGCAGGTTGAGGAGCTGCTAAAAAGGGCTTTTTTCCAGCAAGGTGTTGGTGGCCCTTCCTAATCAGCACCTGAACCCCAGGGCAGGGTCTGGGATGCTTGTGGATTTTCTGCAAAACGTCAGGCAAGACTCTTCCACCTCTCCCTGTCTGAGGCTTGGCTTATAATTGATGCTTGGCAGTATAATTTGGGTAGGACAACTGAAAAAAACCAAACAAACCAAAACTCTCCTTCATCAACAATGCTGTGGCAACACAACAATCTGAACAGGAGCTTGGTCACAGTGGATGGGGTGGCCTTTTGCTCAAGGGAACCAGTTCATTTGGTGAGATGATTTAAAGACGAAAACTGGAGGTCCATGGTATGGATGTAGTGATGGTCAGTAGCATCCACCCTTGGGCAGAGAGTCGTAAAACAAGTCGCAGCATTGTTCTGCTGCTGGGGAGCACAGTCACCACGAGCTTGTCGCTGGGATGCTTTATTACAGGGGGGTGAGGAAGACTTGAGGGAGAGGAGCCTCACCTGAGATCAGCTGTTATGGACAGCGGCCAACGAAGTGCCTCTGCGTTTCCTGGGGTGTGTGCCGTCTTGTATGTCCACTATACCTGAAATATAATTTAGTAAGGTTCAAAAGGAGGAGAGGATTGTTTTCTTCCTAGCATGATTTTGCTCCCCTCATCCCTGTGTTTCTTTTTAATTCAGTATCTGTCAAATAACATGGGTGATTTTTTCAGTGTGTGCACAGCTCTGTTTAATTTTTCTGTTTTATTTGCTCCCTCCGTTTTACCAATTTCCCAATGAAAAGCTAAAGACATATCTCCACTCCAGCTTTGTTTGTAAACTGTTAACATGCCTTTTTCAAGTGTTTAATAGCTGTTGGGGTTTATTCTTAAAATACAACACCAAAACCCAAAGATGCTAATGAGTCTTCCAGAGTGCTTTAAACAAGCTGTCCAAATCAATCTGACAAAGATAATGGTCTTCTATTAGAAGATATTTAGCTGGAGGTTGGAGGAGCTGTAATGTTTATGGGTCTCTAGATCTGTAACCAGACAAAATCAGAGTAACTCCTTCGATTTCAGTGGAGCTGTATCTGTTTATTACAACCGAGGCTTAGGCAGCACTTTAGATGCAAATTGCAGCCTCTCTGAAGTTAAGTGGGGTTTTGATTTAATTCCTGGAAGCAGTAATGTCAGCAAAGAAGTGAAGAGCTGGGACCCACATACACCAAAGTCTGTAACTTTGGGTTGCTCTCTTTCTCTCACTCTCAAGATCAGATTCCCTTGATTTGGGCTAGTAATTAAAATGCAGCTTCTCTTAAGCATCTCCCGAAGGCAGGCATAGAGAGTGGAAGTGCAGCCTATGCAGATTATATTTATCTATCTACATACTTTGCAGAAAATGCCAGTAGTTATGTTGTTCTCTCTGACTGCTCATGGTTGGGCTGTTGACCTGGAGCTTGTGCTTTCCAGCTCCAAACATGCCAAGGCACTACTGCTGAACTACCAGGCTGTGATGCAGGAAGGGCTGAGATCTCCTTGGGAGACATGGACCACCACTCATCACCCCCACTGTGTGTGGCATGAGTGATTCACCATGCATTCATTTCTGGTCACATAAGGGGCATTAGTTTAAAGCAGGCTTGAGGCATAGGTTAGCGTTAGCTATTTGAAGTCTTCAGTCTGAAAGCAACATCAAACAGGGAGCAGAAAATGTATCATGCACAGAAAAATCTCTGGGATTTGTTTCCCCCTTTAAAAAATAACAATAATAATAAATTCCAAACTGCTCGCATATGCTGTCTCCTCTGTGGTCAGGACACCTGTCTGCCTCTTTGCTGTTACTTGAGATGGGCTTACAGTGCTTGCAAAAATGTTAACATGAATTTTTTGTCATGGCAAATATGAAAGGAATATCCAGCTTCTGTGTGGGCAGGTCCTCGGCAAATTTCTCTGTGCTTCTTGTGCTTTGGTGTGGATCTGAAGCAACTGCTGCAGTTCTCCTCCCCTGTGCTCCCCTTCTTCCACTGCGGACCAGGAGGGCGAAGCTGCTGCCCTGCCAGACCCAGTTCTCCTGAGCAAAGACAGCTGATGGTGGGGCTGATGGGTTTCAGTCTGGTTTCCTTAAAAAAAAAAAAAAAAAGTACGTGACTGGCTAGATATGTCTCTCCTCCCTCTCTTTAATGAGTTTTAACTCCTTGGCTAATCTCAGCCATGTTTATTAAGAGATAATTAGGCTTTAGGAAAATAGGGGTGAGGATGCAGTTAGGAGGAGCTGGGGTGACCTGGGGCACCCAGGAGCGTGGTGGACTGGGAGAGCTGGGGCAGGCGGAGGTGGCCTGGACCTTTCACTAATCATCGCTAGTATTTTTTAAACTTGCTTATTTCTTCTCCAGGACTGAGATGAAAGGAAATAGAAAATACCAAAGTAGGCTCAGATATCAATAAGCTGGAAGTATGAAAGGCTGCTGGTTGAAAGCAGCTTGTGGTAGCTTAGAAAACCTGTGTTTTCTTTTTAGCTAGGCGTCTTTGGAAGCACCTAGAAGGAAACCGGGGCTGGAGGTGGAGGTAGGGTTTGGGCTGTCCAATGCTGCCGCTTGTTTTTTTCCACAATTGGTGTGTGTTTAATGCATCCCATCTCAGCTTCGGTTCTTCTTGGTGCTCGCGTGGCAAAGCCAACGCCGTGGGAGTGACTCACCGGTGGTCTGAGTGACGGAGGAGGCTCGGGAAGAAGAGGCCCTTTAAGCATGAGAGGCAGAAGGGTGTCTGGTCAGGCTTTGAAAGAGACCTTGTTACCTGCAGCCCTTACGTCAGCACCTTTCACCAGCTCTACAGTGATTTAAAACAAATAGCTTCTCTCCCAAATAAACTTTAGTTACTCTGACGCTTGCTCAGATGTAATCTGTCCTGCCAATGTGTGAAAAACCCTTATACAGGTCAAAACAGGGACAGACTGACACATGAGTTGTATCAGAGGGGAAAAAAAGCTATGGTCTGCTCCGTACAGGAGGGCAGCTGGCATTATGGATCCTTTTGGGGCTGTTTTCTCGGCAAGGTGTCACAGCTAGCTTGATTTACTTTCTGCTTTTATGATGAGCAAAACTTTGATTCTTACCTTTCTGTTTGCACCCCCAGAGGTCCCTTGGAAGAGCCTGTCTGTACATCTGTCTGGGTGCCTGACGGGGCTGCGTTACTTGCAGGTGAGGAGTAGATCGGGTCCCGGGACTTCTGCCAACTGCTGAGTTTGGAGACAGTGGGAAGACCCTGAGACCGCATTCGGTCATTCAGCAAACGATGGGAATTTCTCCAAAGCCTGGGGTCGTGGAGGCCAGGCTAAACCAGGAGGCTTGAGGTGGTTTTACTGTTTCTGGGTCCAAGTCTGGAAGCCGCAAACATACAGGGCCTCCTGGGAATGGGAGCGTTGCATGGGAATGTTTGCGTGGTGCCACGCAGAGCTGTGCTGGTCCTGTGGGCTGTATTACTTCAACTTCTTTTTGAATGAGACTTTCCTGCTTGTGGATCTGAACTTGCTCCCTGTCCATAGCGTGGCTCTCTGCAGCCTGGGTACGCTCCCAGCTGATGATGGAGAGCTGAATGTATTGCTAGCTTTAATCTAACCATGCTTCTGTGGACAAAAGCAGAAAAGCATATAAGCCTATTAAGAATAACCTGAATAGAAATATATGTAAGGAGCAAGCTCACAGAATCACAGACTGATTTGGGTTGGAAGGGAACTTTAAAGGTCATCTAGTCCAACCCCCCTGCCATGGGGCAGGGACATCTTCCACTAGATCAGGTTGCTCAGAGCCCCATCCAACCTGACCTTGAACACTTTCAGTGATGGGGCATCCACAACAGCTCTGGGCAACCTGTTCCAGTGTCTCACCACCCTCATCATAAAAAATTTCTTCCTTACATCCAATGTTAATGCATTCTTCAGGATTACTGGTTCCATTAAATTCACTGGAGATACTTAACTGTGACTTAACGATCAGCCTGATAAACCACCCTGAACTCTTGTAGGAGTTCCTTGTCAGCTTATGTGTAGGACATGAATTGGGCTTTGTGCCCATCCCATGATATGAAGATTAATTGCAGCGAGGGTGAGCCTTCAGGTAAGATTGCGAAAAAGGAGCAGTGTCAGAGCAGTAGGTCTGTCCTCAAGTCTCTCTCAGTTGTGCCATCCCAGGAGGCAAAAGAGGTGCTAGAAGTGCTACAAAGTCATGGCAACTGGGGGAAGAAAGCAGCGAGCAGCCCCATTGAGAAGCGCATAACGAATGAACAGGGATGGCTGGTAGCTGGTCTATCACTGCTCAATGGCCATGAAGTTCTCCAGGAGGAGATGTGCCTAAGGAGGACGTGGTGGCTCTGGGCAGTCTTTGCTGCAGTGATGTTTCCCTGAGCCCGGTGGCAGCACCAGAAGGCCACGCATGGTGCATGCACTGGGCACTGCATTGTGAGCCAGCATTGGTCCAGAGCAAACCCTTGCCGTGTGGCAGGATGTGCACTGGGTTTTGTTCTTCTGCTACCCTGATGGTTTTGACTAGTGGAGTTACTTCATTTGCCTTCATGTTACCTGACTTGAGAATCGTGAAGACATCTGTACGGCATGCCGAAATCGAGAGTGCTGCTTCTTTAGCCTGTTGTGTCACTGAATATGACTGCACTTTCATTCTGCCCTTTTGATACGCAATGCACATCCCTCCTTTCTTCCTTTACCCTCTTCTCGGGTTTATTTTTTTGTGTGTGGGTTTTTTTTTCCCCTTGTAAATTATGGCTAGCTGGAGATGAGATTTCAGCATCCTGTTTACTGCAAACAGTTGGGGAGATTAATAAATGTTGAAAGACAAAGACAGGCAAGGGATTAATAAGTAGAGGACAGGAGATTAATAGCAAGAGAGTAGAATTCGGTTCAAGGCCTGGTCTTGCCAGTTGCTGGGTTATGGAAGATTAATGGCAGCTCTTCTGTTAGTCTCACTCTTTCTGTGGCAGCTTTCCTGGCTAAGTCTAATAAACTGGCTTGCTGTAAATATGAAATCTAGGAAGAGAGCCATCCTTATGGACTGTTAACTAATGAGACCGCATTAGTTTTGCTTTCTATTCAAAGCTTAAGCAACAGCATCAATATATTTGTGAATGGTGAAGTCAGATGTTCAGGTGCTTACAACTCCTCTCAGGACAAAAACATATCATAAAATGTATCTTGCCAAGCAAGCTGTCTCTGACATTGTTTTTTACTCTGTGCAGGAGATCGATTTCTCTTCTCTTGACTGTTTTTTCCGCTTTGTTTCTGTGGAAAATTGGGCTCTTGACCTATTGCATCTGGCCTCTCATTAGGCTTTGTGTGAGATTAGATCATTGTAAGGAAATGCTAACTTTGCGAAGAACATTCCTGGTTAAATTTGGTGGAGAACTGTAGAACATGGGACTGCATCACAGAAAGCCTTCATTCTGGAAGAAGGCTGCATGCTGTTCTGGGTGTCCTATATAGAAGGTCAGCCTCGAACTGCTACCTTAAGGCTGAAACTTCCAAGTCAAGCAATGCAGTAGTCCTCTGGCATCTGCACTCGTGTGTTTTCATAGTCTTCACAAAGATGATCCTAAGCTCTCCATGCACAGGGTTATAGCAATATACAGGTATGTGCACAGCCATTTTGGGAAGGAAGCAGCTGTGTTCCCATAACAGTGAGTGTGATGAAGACAGGGCTAACATCAGAACTTCCTGCAGCAGTAGCTGAATCTTTTCCAGGGAAGAAAGGCTCTGCACTGCTTCAGCGTCCCTGTAACAAAGCTCTTGCCCTCTTGTCTGCTCTTGCATGCAGTGCCCTTGGCTTTTCAGAAGTTAATTAATTTGTCCATACTATGATTCTCTCTTTAATTTTATTTGTGTAAAGAAGAACACGCGCTAATCTTTCTCCAGAGAAATGTTTCACACCGCTCCTCTTTGAACGTTGGCCCTGGGTCTGCCGCATTTCTTAATGAGTCTCTGACAAAACAGCTACGGTTCCCACATGCTCCAGCCTTGACACACGCATACTTGTACACCCACGTGCCTGCTCCCAGTTGAACCGAGCAGCCTGCCCGCTCCCCTCGCACCCTCACTGCTTTGGGATTTGCATTAGCAAGGCAGCACCTCCCGGGGAGCCCCACACGCAGGAGGGGGCTTTATACCTCTGCAGATATAGATGGATTTGGCATCAAATGAGCTGTCCTGTGAATCGGAAAGGCTGTGACCTCTTTATCACACTGTCCTCCCTCCCAGGCTCATTTAATGTGCTTCTCTGGGAGCCCGGATTCTTGTGGGCTGTGTTACCCGTGGTGAGGACCCAGGCTAGCATTGAACATGGAGCCGAACACCCAACACTGAATTACTGTCTGGTATGCCACTGGCTGCCAGATCTTTGATAGCTTGTTTTTAATGAAGATTCCTCCTGTAATTCCTAGAATATCTTGCAGTGCAAAAAAATGAGCTGTGTGTGTATTTTACTGTGGGCTGAATTTTTTTCCTGCTCTTCACAGTTCCCTCCATGAACAGAGAGGAAAGGGAGGGGGAAGCAGCTGACTGCTTTTTTTGTTGTTGTTTTTCTACTTGACTTCTGTGAAATATGGGGCGATCAATCGCTCGCAACTAACAAAATGTTTTTGTTTCTCTTTGCAAAAGCATATGGGAACTGCAGGAAAAGCATATGGGCGTTTTTAGGAAAACATATTGGTGAATGGACAAATTATAGTGGTGCCAATATGTTTTGGATGTCTGGCTAGACCACTACTACTACCACACTTGCTGGCATGCAAACCCACCTACAAGATTTCCAGCATGTGAGTGGTGTGTAGCTGCTCCTAGGGAAACGCAGGCTGTGCTGGATCAGACCCCTGTTAAAACAGCATTGTGATCCGTCTTCAGTGTGCATGACTGCCTCACCATGTCCCAGACCAGACTTCGGGCTCGTGTTATGGCCGCATATCCATTCTCTCAGTAGACTGAGCCCAGAGCTCCACTTACAGCTGGCTGCAAGTAATGGTAACCATTTTTCTTTCTGAGGCCCTTGACTGCAATCCTAATAACACCTGAGCATCTTGCAAACAGGCTAGGCAGCCTCTGGTTTCCCTCTGCTGCTCTATCAGGTCTTTCTGTGTTAGCTGGAGCTGCTATTTTAAATTTCTCTATCATGCGGCTGCTTTTAAGGAAATGCAAAACATTTGTGTTATTGCTTGTGAGCCCAGTCCTGTTTGCCTTGATACTGGTGATCCAGGGAAGAGACCCACCAGCTGGGAGGGACTTGGCAGGGAGTGGTAAGGGGATGAAGTGGTCTTGGTTGATGGGTTGGTTCTGGTGGCTCACAGCATCCTTACAGTTTGACTTGCCCTGCTGTGGATTCCCGTGCAAAGAGAAGTCCTCTATAGCTCTGTCTGGGCAGCTATTCCCTCTCGCTGTGGCAGTGAGGAAGTGCTGCCTGCCCTGCCTCTGCCTGTGATGGGCATGGCCACGCTGGGTTGCAGGGGTGGTAGCAGCTCTCTGCCCACGTACGGATTTCAGCAGGTCCTAGGGGACTGGCTGAGGTCTCCTTGTGCAGGTGTGCATGGGGTGAGACACCTCTGGTCCGTAAGAGTTCACGTTCTAAACAGACAAAGCAGAGCTGCTGAGAAGGACGTAATGGTCTGTGAGTGCTGGGGAGATGGCAATAACTGAACTCGGGGCGGTTTCATGAGCAGGTTCAACCATTCTGAGTTTGTACTGTTGATAGAAGAGGTGGTCCTGCTGTCCGTGTGTCCCTGACCCTCATTTCTGTCCATACAGTCACTTTTATCCTTTACAGGCACGAGTGGTGAGACAGGAGGGGGCAAAACATGTGGCTAGGGACTGAGGGGATAAGCAAGATGCACGCTTGGACAGTCATTTGGATGTCGTGTTGCTTATCTTGGTTATGAACTTGCACTCTCAGATATTCTGAGTGGTAATTCAGCACCTTTTAGTGTTCTTCCTCTTATGCCAACTTTGGGATGATTTGCTACTGAGTAATTTTACATTATTTAATGTAGCCACTTTCCTTATAGCTCTTTTGTTCTGCGAGACAATTCCCTATTTTATTATGCAAACAGTACATTAAGATCCTTGTGGGCCAAAGTTCCCAGCAGTGCTCAAGATGACGGCAAAGAAGTAGGTTATTTCAGAAATAATGATTCTCTCCTCTAGAAGCTTTCTTGGAGTTCTGCTTTAACTGTTTTTGATATTATACATGCTTTAAAAAAAAAAAAATCCAGTACTTCCTAAATGTTATAGAGCTCAAAAAATACACTGTATGCCTTGTCACAATATTTAATACAGAGTGCTATTTACAGTAATGAATCAAAATGTCAGTTTTTAAAATATGAACTGTCAGAATGTTCCTACTTTGCAGAAAACTTTGATATGACAGTTTGTTAATCATATGACTATTACATCAAATGTGTCTCAGAGTACTTTTGCTCAACAAAGTCTTTTTTTATTCCTTCCCCCTCCCTTTTCACTGTTAATTCTGGTAGAGTTGTTTGACTGAATGCACTTTGATTAGAGGTCGGAAGAATCCAGAGCTGAATGCTTTTGTGTATTGACAGATGGGATGTGCCAATGCCTGTGTTCATGCTGACTGTGGTCACCTAGTCTTAGGTACAGCCTGGTTTGGATCACCTTTACCTTGTGTCCCCAGTGTTTGCCCCAAGCCTGCTGTGTGCTGGGCTCAGGCAGCAGCGCTGGTGGAAGTGAGCCCTGACCAAGCAGCACTGATGCCTCCAGGTATAACTCTGCATTTGGGGCAGCTGGGGTAAAACTGTCTCTTGAGTAATAAAAAGCTGGCTTGTACAGTAACATTTCTAATCCCTGTAGCTTTAGCATGAAGGGACAAGTAAGATAAAGATCTCAAGGCTGCCTGTGCATCCTCGTGTGAGCTGAAGGGGTTTTTGTGCAGGGCAGGGTTGGTGTTGCTCCTGGAGGAGGAGGAGGCAGGGGCCTGGGGATGCCAAGATCCTCTCCCCAGTGGATTTGGTTGCTCTGTACCCGAGTCAAGGAGTGTGTTTGTGCCCTGAACTCTCCCCTGTGAATTTAGACCAGGGTACTTCCCTTTTTTTGTTCTTTTGTTTGCTTATCTGCAAAATGGGAGTAATTAATTGATGTTAGTTAACTCACAAATCTCCTTAAAGCCGATTACTTAAACAACTGTACTTCTTGATGAAGACAAGGGGGAGCTTACGTAGATAACTGTGCTTTAGAAAACAGCCTCTGCAAGGAGAGGGTTCAGCATGCTAATATGAAGACTGGAGGACAGAGAGGAGTCTCAGGTGTAGCAGAGCCATGTACCTCTGCCCATAACATCTTTGGCCACATTGCCTGGAGCTTCAGGTGGATTCCCATTGCTTATTAAAACTTGCAGTTACCATTGTGTAGGTCTTACAAGTGCAATATTTCTGATTTGGAGTTGGCCCAGCACAGCTATGGGAATAGGAGCCTAAAAAAGCAAAAGCTGTGTATCAGCAGTCCAGAAAAGAGGAGTGTGGGCAATGCAAGACAGCAAATCTTAGAATCGTAAAATCATAGAAAGGTTTGGGTTGGAAGGGAACTTTAAAGATCATCTAGTCCAACCCCCCTGCCATGGGACAGGGACATCTTCCACTAGATCAGGTTGCTCAGAGCCCCATCCAACCTGACCTTGAACACTTCCGATGATGGGGCATCCACAACTTCTCTGGGCAACCTGTTCCAGTGTCTCATCGTAAAAAAATTTCTTCCTTAGGTCAAATCAGATGGTCTTCTTGATTGTGGGTGTTTCTTGGGGCCTGATCAACTTGGCATTTCAGCTGGGCATGTCTATTAAATAACAGCTTCAACTCTTTCACTAATGTTGTTGAAGAGATAACAACTTGTTTTCAGGGGTGTAATCACATATTTAAGTGCGCTTTTGAGTAGCACATTAGCCAGCTCTCGTATGTGGAAGGCACAGGTAAGGGCCCTGAACACATCTGAAGTTTGGTATGCTGAGGCCCACGGGGTCTCACCGGTGGAAAGAGATTTGGGAAGGTGGAGGCATTGCTGTAGCATCTCTCACAGTAATATCCTGCTGATAGAGGAGGCGAGGAAAAAATAGAGGGGAAAGCAAGGGAGGGAAGGAGGTGGCTGGTGGGTGAGGCAGTGACGGCACGAGAGGCTCTGCTGGTGGTGGTGCCTGGCGTGGACAACCAGGAAGCCTGAGAGAAGCCGTCCAGTGGAGCCAGTCCCAAAAAGGCTCTTATGCAACCACAGCCGGTGGCAGAGGGGCTGCCAGCGGTGAGGGCCACCGGCAAGGTGAAGGGGAAGGTGCCACTTTTCAAACCATGTCTTTGTCACCTCCGTTGAGCAAGTGCTGCTGCTTGCTGCGTGCCCTCATCCCACAGAGGAAAATTGATTATTATTCAATTTTCATTTTAGACAAACCACATTGTTAGTGCGATGATTTTTCTTTTATTATCGTTACTGCAGTGGATGGAAAAGGAGCTCTAACAGATGTATGATTAGCAGGGCATGAAATTAAAAATGTTTGTGTACAAGGAAAAGGTTGTTTACTACCAAATTCCTCATTTGAAAATTAAGTGATACTAAGATTGGCTGTGCGATTCTGCAGCAGGCACGCAGCCCCCTTCCCTCCCTCTCTCCCAGCAGCGTCGGCTGAAAAGTAACAATATTTTAAATGTTACCTTTATTAAAAAAAGTAGTAACACAACTGAAAGGTCAGTACCTGCCTTTGGAGGCAGATCATCTAAAGAGCTTGTTCTCCTGCTCTGGCACCGATGGTGTCAATTCAAGAAAATATTTTGACTGACGCTTAAACTCCATTGATGAGGGCAAATTGAATGTTTTCTATCAAAACTCTTTTGGGTGGAAAATGAGGTTCTGATTGAATAATTCTGAGTGTGGGTGTGTACCAGGGTGAAAAGTATTTGTTGTCAAAATGCTGAAAAATTCGTATTTGCAGTCACTGCTGCAGCATATGTGGAGGGGTACGGATTGGTGTGCAGGACCCAGTCCTTTCCCCTTCGTTGTGGGTCAGTTTTGTAGCCAAACCACATCTCCTCAGTCCGTGCAGCCAGGGAGTCCCCGATGCACCGGGATGGTGGTGCCTCCTGGGGTGTGTAGTCTACATGGGCACTTCGGAAACTGGAAACCAGCCTTCCACACCTGCAAATGCTGTCAGTGCTGGGATGGTAGTTTGGCACGGGAATGCTTTCAGGCTCTGGCAGAAAGCCATCAACATTTAGATTTTTCTCTTAAAAGTGGCATGGGTTTTTTCCCCATAGAAAATATCTGTCCTTTTGTTCTTTCTTTTTCCATGGTAATGAAATTTTTAGTTTGAAAATATGATCTGTTGTCTTATGAGCTCTACCTGTGATGCACAATTCTCAGGTACAGCTATTCTTTCCTGATTTCCTTTAAAAATCTGGTAATGAATTTTGAAAGAACTGGGTTAAGAAATGTGCATCAGAAACACTTTGTTTATCTGTGTTACGCTGTTGAGATAAGCCTGGTCCTACCTACGACTGAACATTTGCCAGATACTTTGAGTTGCTCACCTATCTCGTCCCATTCATTTTTGTCCTCTAAAAACTTTGTGGCCAAGTTCGAGGCTGATGCAAGTTGAAGTCTGTAGGACTACTCATGTGTAAAGTTTCACCTGGGTAAGTGTTTGCAGGACCCAGACCTGAGGCATCGTCGCGATGGATTCTGCCTGCTGAGCCTGGATGGCATTGAGCAGAAAATAGGAAGAGGGCTAAAAGATTGTTCCTGCGCTCTGGGAACAATTGAGACAGAAAATTGCTTCCAGGATTTCTTCACTTTTCTGCAGAGGGTAATCAGCCTGCGTAATTCTCTGCCACAGGAAATACTGCCTGAATCTGTTACCCAAAGACAGCAAGCAAAGTTTAGATAGCAGCCTGAATACCAAAGGTACTGCACAGCAGGGACTGTCCCTTACTTGGTTTTTTTGTGTAGTGGCTGCTATATACGTCATAGGATGTCACAGTGATGCAACTAATATGACAGATCATTGAGGCTTAGATACTCGGTGTGTTCCTGGTACACGGTTGGACTGATCTCCAGACCTCGGTGCCCTAGACAAGGAGACAAGTTTGTATGCTGAGATTGTAAATGGAGTATTGCCTAGTGTGGTGCTCAGGTTATAAGCCTGAGATTGTGGGGGAGGTTAGAGCAATTCCAGTGAGATGATGGGTGTCCGGTAACTTCAGTCCTGTTCTTGGCTCATTTGTTGTCTTTGTTCCATAAATGTAAGCAAATTGCTATTTCTGCACCTTTATTTGTTCATCTGGAGGACAGGGCAGCACTTGGGCTACTTGCAGGGGTTTGTGTTAAGTTTCAAATAAGGCCTTTCAGCCACATGTTTTATTGCAACTTTTAGGGGAAATTATTTAAATTCTTCACTTGAGTGAGAATAGTTGTGGCCAGATCACTGCGTGAGCATTATACCTGCTGGGCACCGGAATTTGATTCCTAAATTTCTGTTAGCAGGTTATACTGGGACAAAGGATCTTGAGCTGCTAGAAGAGAAAAGAATAAAACAGAATGAAGCTGGTGTTTGGTTATGGGGTCTGGATATCATTGTTCCTGGCTGTTCATCTGGCTAATGTTTGCTTTTGTGTAGTATTTGTCTGTGTCTGTGCTTCTGTGCACATAGGGAAAAGGAGGACAAATATCACTGGAGTGGATTAGCATTAAAAAATAGTTAACTGATCAAAGCCATAAAGCTTGTCCAAGTGAATTCTTCAGAGAAATAGCTTTGAATTTCCCAAGCAGCCGCAGGCCATAAAAGCAAAGCGCTATCATTCAGAGATGCAAAAAATCCCCTTCTGTTGGAGTGTTGGACCTATTTGTTCCTTTTTAGGAGGGCATTCAAAATGTTTTCTTAATTTTCTTCTGAACAGCTCACTGCTATCCATCATGAGCCTTCACCAGCTGATATAGCTCTGCTCCTCCTCAGTTTTAACCCTCCGCTGAAATCTGTATATCCGTACTTTGCATTTTGGATGCCTTTCAGCTCTGTGCACTTTGCCATGGGATAGCCCTTACAGAGCACTTTTTGTCTCTGAGTTCAAAATGTTGTAAAGGGGCTAAATGTTGTTCCCAGTGTCTGGATGGAGGTGATAGGGAGGGGAGGATGCAGATGGAGAGTGATGCCTAGAAAGATTTCCTACGTGGCCCGAAGTGATTGCAGGGGAGCCGTGTTCCCCAATGCCATGTTCTGTCTTGTCATCAGTCCTGCCCCAGCAGGAGCACCAGCCCCACCAGGTCTGCAGAGCAGGTAGGGCAAAGTGGGAGGGAATTTAATTTTACTTACATGGAGAAAAGAAAGCACATTGCTCGACTGCTCAGAGAAAGTTATTGAAGGCTCATACTGAAGGTTAAGCAACCAGCCTCTGGGAATTGGGCACATAAATTTGCTTTATGCTTATGAAAGTCTCTCTTTCACAGTGTTTTGCTTTGTTGCTTGTTCCTAAAATGTACAAAAGGGTGAAGTGCTGTTGTATGGTCCATACGCAGAGTATTTGGATAACACCATCATTAATAGGAATGAAAATTACACCGAGGTGGCTGAGAACTTGCCAAGACAAAAAGAAGGAAAAAACTCTCAGAAGACATGAGGTGCTTTGTAGCTGGAAGTGCCTGTCGCCCTGCAAGGAACTCGGCTGTCCTTTTCAGTTCCAGTCTTATTGAAAATACTTTACTGCCTAATACCTACTAGCTTTTTAATACTGCTTAATTGTATGCCCCCCCTCCAAAAGAAAGCCACACATATTTTTATGCTCTTGTGAATGTTCAGCGTTAGGGCCCCCAGGGAGGGGTGTTAACAGCCGTATCCCGGGTGCCTTTCAAGCAGAGAATTCCACTTTTGCTTCCCTTCTGAAACTTGGAGTCTCATTCTCCAGATAACCCAAGTTTTAATGCAACCACATTTAAAGTGTGTGTGTGTGTATAATTTTTTTTTTTTTCCCTGGCGAGTTAATGAAAGTCCTAAGTAGATTCTCCTAGAAACTGAGGTCGTCTTTGTAACAGGTGGGCAGTGCGTGGAGGGCAAAGCTGTGACTGAGGGATGGGGCTGCAGCTTTTGGAAAGGGATTAGATTCTTGCACAGGTGTGGGCATGACATTCGTGTGTGCCATGTACACACATCCTGTGCTTGGTTTCTGTGGTAAAGCAGAGATCATTTACCCACATAGCAGGGCCATTTGCTAGGGTGAAGTCATTGGTGTTCAGTTATTAAAGCAATATAGAGGTGCATCCATATACAGGGTAGCGCAAAGTAAGTATGAAGCTCATCCTTCTCCTCCCAGATTGTACTTCGGCCTCTTGTATAGGCCATGTCCTACCCTCGGATGGGAGCAGTGCTTAGCTATTGATAATATGGGCAGAAATTGAATCTGAAGCCTAGGGCCTTTCTGCGCAGGGAGAGTATTGCGAAACAAAGCCAGGGTGTGAATTTAAAGTGCAATAGCTGTTCGAGCGTACTTCTCATGTAGGCAGTCTTATTCTGCTCTGAGAGGGCCTTTGTGCAGTTCTGCTTCATCCATTGCCAAAGGCACTCTCAGTGCAGAAAGAAGAATGCCCACACAGGGAGCGAATAGCTTTTCCAAGCTATTTCACCATGCTGAGGCGTCCCAGGAGATGCACTGGGTTTCGTGTCCCCCATGAATGTTGTAGGAGCTTACCCTTCAGCTCTCTCTTCCACCAGAGCTTTTACATGGGGAGACACTGTTTGCAATGGGCAGTTGGTGGAGTTCTGTCTTCTGGACCCTGCTAGGTGCAGCGTGCATCGCTCATTTGCCTGAAGTTATGGGGCTGGCGTCAGGGATCCCTGAGATCTTGGGCTTCTCTAGACGTTTCTGGTGTTGCAGTTTGGCATTCTCCATCAGTACATCTCCTCTCAGAGCGTGTCCTAGCTGAAGAGAGCTCCTGTGAGATCATATCTGTGCTCATGTGTTGTTCCTTTTCATACGAAATCATCAAGCAAACCTGTGCACTGAGTATGATCGTTATCTGAATATTGTGGAAGAGGAAAAAAAAAAAAAAGGCCATCTGTTCTACAAAGAGGCAGTGTAAAGAGCAGGCTTTGTGACTAAATAAATTCACATCTGTTTAGCAGAACCATCAAATGGAGAGCAGAGGGGCCTAATGTGAATCACATGTTGAAACCACAAGTATGAGTGAGATGAGCTGCAAAAGAGAGAGCCTGGAAGTGTTGATCCATGTGAGCAACTGTTGGTTTCTCTCCTTATTCTTTCCCTCTACCACTTTCCTGAGAAAATGATGTAGAATCAAAAAAACAGGGATGTGCGCATGTGTATGCATACATATGTGCATATGTTCGTATTCCTTGCATGATTAAATAACCTTTCTATATCATCTTGAGCCATTAGATCATAACTTCAATTGGAAGGGTGATGGCTTGTAGAGGGGGCTGCAGAGGAGGGAGGGCAGAGCTGGCATGAAGAGAGCAGGTGAAGCTGTTCCCTGGTGGTGTTACTTCACAAAAAATGGCCCTGAGGTAGCTTGCTTTAAAAAGGGACTTGCTTTGGAGGTGATTCCTCAGGATGACATCTCCAGCAGTGTCATCTCAAGGAACCTGATGGGAGCAACCTAGAAACTTCAAAGGGTAGGATATGCCTTCATGTGCTCAAGCTAGTTTCAAAATAGGTGTCTGTGTACCAGTCCTAACAGACTGCATCTTTCCATGGATCAATTTAATTTGTTGCTTAGGTTTTCCCCTTAGTGTTTTAAGTCCTGCAGAAACAAAGGGCAGCTCGAGTTTCTGTATTGGTTGCATTTGCAGTTTATTTTTTTTCTGTGCCAAGAACATATTAATACAGTTTCAAAACATAGTGCTTTTATGACTTGAGGCAGTAGTTTCTAACTTAAAAACAAGAAAGCTTTGGGGATGTACATGCAACTCAGGTGCCTCAGTTATGTTATTTGGCTGGTCTCCATAGCCCCTTAGAGAATCCATGCAGAGGACCAAGCATCTTCTGTCCCACAGGATCTCATGAAAAGAAACATGCAATAATTTCAGTCTCAAAGGTGGTTTCTTGTTGCTGTCTTGCCTTTTGTCCTAGATATTTTGCAGTAAACGAGGCCAAACTTTCGAGAACAAAGAGTGATGGTAGTTAGGCTGTTAGACCTGATTTGTACAGATTCTGATCTCCTGCAGTTCAATCTGCTTTCTTTAGCTGAGAGCGAGCTGTGCTCGTATAGCTCACCTGGGATGTGAGCTCTGCAGGAGTGTGCTGGAGGTAATGAAGCACTTAAGGGGCTGGCGGGGTGGAAGGTCCCCATGGAATGATTAAGGTGTTGGCAACTGTGTTACTTTGAAAGAGAAATATGTGCATTACACAGCAAAGGCATGCTGAAATGCCTTGCAGACACTTAGTTGTGTGTGGGAACATGCTTTGCCTTAGACCTGTGAGATAGCAGGTAGCAACTATTGGAGGGCATTTGATTAACTGAGCTGTGTGTGCACTTACCGGCTGCATGGCGCAGCTGCCCTAGCGTAGTTCAAAAGCAGAACACAAGTGGTTGCCAGCAGTGGCTAAAATGCAGCAGCGTATCACTATCTCCAGATACATTAAAAGTGTGGTTCTGCCTTCCCTCCAAAAATTCCCTCTGCTCATTTCCTCTCTTCCACCACCTACCCGCACTCTCTTCTTAGAAGGTGCAGTGAAGATAGATGACCACTGTAATGTTTTCCTGGAGACTGTCAGATTTGAGCTGTTTCACATCCAGGGAACCGATGTGGGCCAGTCTAGTATGGAAACTCTTTTGTCACAACAAAACTTCATACTGATTTCTGGGAAGAGGAACAAATGATTAATTTGGGTGGTCAAAGCCAGAAGACACCAATGTGATAGTGGTGGAGCAATTCGAGTTAGCTTTTTAATATGATGAGCTTGTTTAGCAAAATTGCAAGGCCAGTGTGGATGCCTGGCTGGGTTAACTTCATTGCTGGCACTGTGGTTTACAGCAGCTGAGGAATTACCTCCCAGAGCTTTGAGTATCACTGTTCTTGAATGAATGGACACTGAGCTAAAAGGGAAGAGCAACAGTTTCCTAGGCTGGTGCTCAGTGGTTTTATGAGTTTCAAAGAAGAATTGAAAATCAAATCTCAAGCACTTGTCTTCAGTCACAAGTTTCTATTCAGAGCAGAACTAATGCTCTACAGTTACTAAAACAGAGCTTTATCTTGATGTGCTCCAGAGTGTCATGGCATGCTTGCCTTTGCTCTTAATATTCCTCTTCACCCATTTCCCTGTGCTTCCAGAACACCCCTCTTTGAACAGCCATCTTCTCAATGAGCTCTATGTTGTGTTTATTGCAAATGGCATAGGGGTAGCTAACATCACGTTATGACTTGCCCTCCTATCCATGTGGCCATGCACATTCTGGAGCTCCTCCAGCTTAGGCACCATCTCAAAATATGCCTTTTATTCTTCTTTGTTCTTTGAGTGAAAGGACCTGGAGTTGGCAGTGGACACCAGGTCAGATATGAGTCCAGTGTGCGCTATCATTGCCAATAAAGCAAACTGCATATGGGGTTGCTTCAGGAGAAGCCCAGACAGTAGGCTGAGAAGAGTTATTGTTCACTTTTACTCCTTGGTGGCAAGGCTGTTAACCAATCTTGAGTACTCCAGTGGAAGTGGGATGTTGAAGAGCTGGAGAGGGTCCAGAGGAGGGCTGCTGGGGCAGTCAAGGACCTGAAGCACATGGTCTGCAAGAAGAGGATGAGGGAGTTTTGCCTCCTCTGGTGGTGAGGAGGCAAGGGAGTAATCCAACGGCAGCCTGTGACTACTGCCAGGGGCATTACGAAGATGACAGAGCCAAATGCTTCTTCCCAGATGGCAAAATAAAATGCCATGGACATGCATAGTGGATTGGGAGATTCAGCTGGAGAGCTGGAAACACATTTTCATCGGGAGAATAGTGTAACACTTGAACAAGTCACCAGGTAGCAGGGGATTCTCCATTTTGGAGGTTTTCAAGGACAAAGCCACAGCAAGCCTTATCTAGTGTTGGTGATAGTTCAGTCTCCTGCTAAAAGCAGGACTGGGTAACCTGCAGAGATCCTCTTTCTTTCCTGACAGTACTGCAGGCTTTCAGCTTCTTAAAGAAGGAAGCACTTAAAGATTTAGTTTTGCTTTGCGTTGCAAAAGGGAGACATTGGGATGCTTATGTCTTGATGATGTCAAATAACCTGTTGTTGTGAAACTCAGAGAAATGTCATCTTTTTTTCTGACCGTTTATACGAAGGGGTCTGTGTACTTCCTTTCCTACAGTTTTCATGCACTCAAATATCTTGCTTAGCAATCTCCACACAGCATCAGTTCCCAGCCATCTGGCAGCAATCACTCTTCTGTGTGTTAGGATATAGGATTTTCCATAGGAAAAGGCTATTTCCTTTGATTATTTGCAAGGTGCCATGGGCTGAGCTTGAAAAAATGAGGCACAGGTTGGTGCAGTGCTCAGGAAGGAGGAGAAATCATCCAGGGATTTGGCATACTCAAGG